>JAHVYC010000199.1:3042-61541 GCA_020623665.1 Calonectria multiphialidica
GTGTTGGCCCCATTTCCGTATCACATACGCAAATACAGAAAAAGAAATGAACATGCCAAAAGAAAACAAAGGAGTGGGGTGGGGAAAAAGCAAGAGTGAAAAAGAACAGAAAATACAAGAGTGAATGTTGTGAACGTTCAATTTCCCTCGAAAGAACTTGCCTTGAATTTCCTAATGCTGCTATGAGTAATACTGGGGGCACCTTTGTCATCCAAATGCCACAAGTTCTCATTTAACTTTATCTATTCCTATGGATGGTTATTTGTGTCGCTAAGTGGTTGATATCGAGCCCTTGAACTGGGCTGTCTGGCTAGCCCCAGCAAGCAAGGCGAGTCGGGTTCACAACATGCCAAGCCCCCACACACCTTCCAGTGCAGGCCTTGAACCAATGCAGTTAGTTAAGCGCTGCCACTCACACACAAAAAGCAACTTACCTTGTCACCTTTTACATCTAACTGGACACCCAATTCCTGGCTCTTGGTAGATCAGACACACGGGATTGGCTGATTGCACGTAGTGGTGTGAATGTGAACACAACCGTACGCTGCAAGGCCACTGAAATTAACTAGGCCGCCGTCGATCAAAGACAAGTGAATCACTTTTCATTTACCCGAATGATGGCGTATATCAAATAATAGACTAACTCCTGCAGTATTTGAACATCCTTTCTCTCGTCAGATTATCTCACAGTACATCAAAATCTCCCGCATTAAATTGCGGGTGTTGATCGAACAGTCATCCCCATCTCGCAAAGATGACCCAGACAGGATTTGGGGGGCAGGCACCAATGGTGATCGCCGTTCTTTGGTCTCTGTCAGGTTTGACCTTCTGCTTCGTTCTGCTGCGCCTATATACCCGTCTCAGAGTTATTCACGTCTACGGCTGGGATGATCACTTTTTCAACATCTCAATGGTTCGTCAAGTTAGATTCTGGTCGTCCTTTGGTGATTTTATAACTCACTTTCCATGTCTAGCTCATATTCTTTGTCTACAATGCTATGATAACAACATCCGCCTATTTTGGGTTTGGGAGAGACATTGATACAATTCCTCCCAACCTAGTCCCAAAAGCTATCCTGTATGAGGCAATTGGACAGACATTTCTTGTAGTTGGAACCGCAGTTTCCAAGACATCGCTGGCACTTTTTCTTCTTCGACTAGTGAACTCGTTCCGAGACCGAGTCCTGATTTGGATGCCTATATTCTTCTTATCGACTGGGGTTGTTATATCACTGTTCGTATTTTGGTTTTCCTGTACTCCGAGAGCATATCTATGGGACAGGCAGATTGTTGGAGGAAAATGCCCCATTAATTCAGGCCCAATTGCCATGTATGCTGGGGCATGGAGCGTGATTGTTGATTTCTGGTACGCAGGGTTCCCGTGGTACCTTCTCTGGAAGGTTCGGATACCGCGCAAAGAAAAAAGAATCATTGCAAGTAGCATGAGCCTTGGGGTCTTGTTAGTCAATGCTATCCAGGATCATAGTGATGCTAATTATTGGACAGGGCTGCCATCTGTGGGATCATGAGAGCTTTGGCGTTGAAAAACTTGTCTAGCCCCAATTATACCAGTGAGTTTGGCCAATTTTCATTAAATTGTATGATTTTATTGTCAGGAATCGTACTCACAGATTATGCATCCATTTAGGGGATACCGTTGGCATTATTATATGGCACGCAGCTGAATTGTGTACAACAATGATATGCATCGGTATACCGGTATGCTTTCCACTTTACAGAAAGTTATTTGGAAATTTTACCTCTGCTGGAAGGGATAACAACAAACTCGATCATTTTGGGTTTCCAAGTAGTGGAGGCTATCGAAGAGAAACGGACGAGAATAGGGGGGTTCATTCAATCCATGCGATGGACGAAATGGAATACGATAGCCGAAACTTAAACCTTACTGAACTGGATAACATTGTAGGCATGGAAAGAAATGAGATCCGCGATGGTAGAGAAGATATTGTCAGGAAGGGCCAAGATATGGTTGCTATTGAAGCAGCGGCGCCGAATAACAATAGTGATGAGTGCATTCTGCATGCTGGACCCAGGGAGGGGATTAATAATTTTAGGTAGGGCTGAATCAAAAGTTATCACCCAAATGTTTTATATAAGGAACACGCTCATATATTATACCAAAACTTTGTACTTGTACGTTGGCAGATCACTTGATTGATACTCCGAAACTCCTCGGTTTGCGGCCGTATTGCTTTTCTGAATTGGTTCAAGTCACGCAGGCTATATTGGTCTAAACCCCTCCGGGGTATAAATTTCATATGCATATCGTCCTATTCACTGCTGTGGCTTTGGGCCAGCTTCTCGCTGTTGCTGATATTTGCTCATGCCGCAATTTTAGCTGCTGGGACACTGCCTAAGAAGTGGCGCAGTAATTGAGCGGATGACGGCGCATGGCAGCACTAGTCAAACAGCTAAGAGCCTGGAGATTTAGCTAGTTAATGTGGGCCTTGAGGCTGAGCTTAGTGCACTGCGCCACCCCTATCTCCTGACTTACAACATGGGCGTATTTCCGGTCAACCTCTTCCAAATCTGAACCATTATTCTACTTCATCTCTTTTCGCCTTGATACATGGGTTAGGCCCTATCTCCGCCATGTCGAATCTACAACAGCAAAACGAGAAGATCCTCACTGCCTGCCGTGCTGGTGATGATCAGGCACTGCAGGATTTATTCCAAGAGCTCGCTATAGGCCCCGACCAGCCCAGGCATCCGGGAGACTACGACCAAAGCCTCCCCGAGGAGCAACGCACGCCGACAGTTCATGATATGCTCCTAGCTGCCATAAAGGGACAACAAATTGAAACAGTTAAATTTCTATGCCTCAGGTTCCCTAGAATTAGCCTAGACCATGGGCCGCTCAGTTGGGCTATTGATACAGGCAACATTGAGCTGGTCGAGGCCATGTGCAAAATCGATCCCGACTCTGTCAACGGCGGATATTGTCACATGAACATTCTTGCAGCTACATGTTCTAAGCCAGGGAGTGAAGACATGGTCAGCGCCCTGCTAAAATCAGGCGCAGACCCCAACAGGGAGCCGGAGCATACGCCACCCTGGTCCAACGCCGCATACGCCGTGGTGGGAGAGATGCCTGCATCAATCTTCGAGCAATTTTTTGACCACGGATATCGCTTTGACGATCCTTGGGGACTAAGGTTCGCCATTGACCATAAACGTCTAGATGTGGTGGAGGTCCTGTTCAGGAGGGGCAGGGCTCTTCCCACGGCACGGCTTCCTCCCAAGGGAGAGTTGGTTGAGCTGGCATTGGAAAACGGTAACCCTGAAATGGCGGAATTGATCAAGCGTGAATACCCTAGTAGGCAACCTGGTAGGTCAAGTAAGAGAGGCGTATTGAATACTATAGCTAGGGTGCTGCATTTGAGGTCTTAGGTATTAGTCCGGTGTTGGGGTTCTGAGTTAATATTAAGCGAAAACTGTCTCTAATTTCAGCCTCGCCTATCTCTACCCGTTCATTTTAGCTATCCTTGAACTATTGATTGACAGTGTAAAGGTTGACGTGGAGCAAAAGCAGATCACACATCTGCGTTTAGTCCCTGAGAATTGCTACAAAATAGGATTTATTAAAATAAGACCGTCTAAATAATACTAATTAAAAACTATTCTCGCATCTTGCGAAGAATTCTGACCCGAGCTGAGCCGGAGTGCTATCCCCGGAGCCAGTACACGGCTGGGTTGCTTAGGGAGAGTTCAAAGACAACTTGTAGCCCCCCAGTAGATTAGGATGAAGTCTACAGGATCACGAGTTGCCGTTAACGAGCTGGAGGCTTCAGATCACAAGTCGTATGATATTGCTTGACCGCCATTTTTGTCATCAGTCAAAATGCAATTCAGCCTGTTGGTTCATGGTGATTGTTGAAAGCAAGGGCCCTCGTTGAGAAACATCTCCGATGACCGGGGCTGAATATAGCCAATGCTCCGTTTCCTCGCATTTAGCGCCAAGAAACACATACCAACCAACAACACCTCGTCTACGCAATCCACACAACCAACCCCGCATCTCCAGAGAACAGACCGTGTCCAGTTTTTAATCAGAAACACTACACTACAGAGAACTCTTTGAAAAATTAATTTCCTACCATGGCTGAGCCTACGGAACCCTCCAGCTCTGCACCAACTCAAGATGCTGGTACTGCCATCACCCAGCACTCTGATCAGATCACTGTGGTAAGTCTATCGCTTACCATTCCAGATTTATTACAATGCGCTTAAAACCTTTGCTACAGGATCCAAGATTCCAAGACGATGACGAGGAATCTTCTCTTGGCGATGAAGTGTACACGGTGCCGAGACGGATACACATGAACAACAATATTAATTGTATCCAGAACTCTCTCCACGGCCTCAATCAGTTCTTCAATTCTCGAGTATCGCAAGATTCATGGACGAACGTTTCATAACTTCGGGGCTGCCGAGTACTGGTATTTATCCGACATGCAATGCTGCCCTCGATGGTAGCTGAGTATGATATTCTAGGGCGCCGAATGATGAACAACAAAACGAGGGTCTTGACATAAAGTATGCATTAAAATTCTCCAAATGAAGTGATGAAGAATTCACAGCCTAATATTTGACAAAGCCATCACATGCTATATCTCGCACTGGACAACAAACTCTTTCTTGCCCCATTAGAGAACCCGCAAAAGGTTCTTGACATTGGTACCGGAACCGGTATCTGGGCTATGTAAGTCAAAGCATCGTCATTCACAATTTTACCATCATACACGAGTTGGAATTGCTAAGCTTCCTCCAGTGACTTTGCCGATGAGTTTCCTGAAGCGTCAGTTATTGGTACTGATCTATCGCCCATTCAGCCTGGATGGGTCCCACCAAACTGCAAGTTTGAACTAGACGACGCCTCAAAAGTATGGACTTTCCCGGATAACAGCTTTGATTACATTCACATCCGCTATATGCTGGGATGCTTTGAGGACTGGGTGAAGTTGTACAAAGAGTGCTACCGTTGTCTCAAACCAGGCGGTTGGATGGAACATCAAGACTGCAGCTCATTGTTGAAGTCAGATGATGGATCTTTGCCAGATGACAACATCTTCAAGGAGTGGCACGAGGTTTTCGCTCGTGTTGGTGAAAAGTGCGGACGAAATTTCGAGCTTGTTGAGGGTGATCACTGGGTCAAATGGATGAAGGAAGCTGGTTTCAACGACATTCAAAAGAAGCTGGTCAAAACCCCGGTGGGAAGCTGGGCCGCGGAACAAAGGTTGAAGGAAGTTGGCCAATTCAACAAGTTGTCTCTCGAGACTGGCTTGGAGGGGTTTGGTCTATATATGCTTACCAACATCATGGGCTGGGAATATGCCGATGTTCAGGTCTGGCTAGCCAAGGTTCGACAGGCCCTCAACAATAAGCGTTATCACACCTACTGCACTTGGTAAGATCCCTGACATGCATTTATATCACAATTCTAGAAACTGACATGAAACAAGGGCAAGTGCATGGGCTCAGAAGCCCGAGGAGTAGCAGGTATTGTGTAGCTGATCGTTTGGGAAAGTTTAGTACTGAGCAGTTGACCTGTCTTTGTGAACTTTATGATGAAATATTTTCCTTGGCGTTAGCAATGAATCATGTGAGCCACTTATTGAAGACGAATCGAAAGGTCACTTTGCATAAATCTGTCCGAAGACCGCAAAGCCGGCGCCCGTGCTGCTGACTTCCAGAAATTTGGCATAGAATTCACACCTCGTCTTTACAAAAACCACAGGGAATTTTTTGTGGTCATGGCTGAATTTTTCATGAGAAGGAGGCTGACAAAAAGTAATTACAAAGTAATCGGTCTGTCGATTGCCCTGTAAATGCACGGCATACAATTATTCAGTAGAGGATTCGAAGAGGGAATGCAAGACGCGCATAATGTTTCTCTTGTCTTGAGAGGCTTGTAAATGGATGTTATCAATTGGTCAGCCCAGTGCATATTCAATTTCCCCCTTGTATCCTGTTATTACGGTATATATACTACAAATTCACTGCGGGTAGTGGCAGCCCAAGCGTAGATAGTAGAGAAACGTGCCCAATCTGCGAGTGCCATGGAGAAGAGCAACCCTAATTCCTACTCCTTTATTTTATTTACGGGGAAAGACAGGTCCTCTGTCTGTCAAATCTCGTTTAATCAAAGTGCTAGACAGGGTATACAAAGCGTAGGTACGTCGCGTTCGCGTCAGGTTGTTACCGAGCGCCGTGATGCGCAAAAATCCCCACTTAAACACAGAGCTTATCCAACTATAGGGTAAGCTCAAGAGCAAGCGCATATTTTGCCTCCTGATTGTGATTTTGACATTCAATTCTGCTTGTTTAAACATGTTATTTTGCGCTTTTAACAATGCGCCCGGTGTTTTCTAACTCTGAATGCCATTTTGTGCCCTAGGAAATAAAAATACAAAAGGAATACGCAATCGGTACCAATGATGATGAACAAAAGTGTGTAAAAAAGTGTTATGTGGATACCTCTCAACCAACATCACTCAACCTACGCAAGGCTGTTATACGTTACGGCTTTCGTGCCCGATCCCAGCAACAATCGTAACCACTGACACGTTTTTCAAGTCTTGGCATTGCTACCTCAGTTCTACAAACCTTATATCGAACCATCACTCATTGCGGGTGTGCGGGTAGGCGATACTGTGCCCTACGGGATCCTCCCTGGAATCATCAGTGACTATCAATCTCACGAAATGGCAAGGATATTCGCGGGTCGTTAATTGACCCATGGGGTGATCTAAGTTCTTGATTAAGGATAGCTGGAAATCCAAGGCACAGCGATGAATCATAGGCCTTGTACATCCCCAGGATGAATATCCTGATATTCTCGGAGTCGCCGGCGTCCCCGCTCCAGGCGCGCTTGATAATGCCCCGGTTGTGACGCCTTGACCACTGATATTATTAAAAAATTGGAGGCTACCCCGCGTTTCCTGAACACTTATCATCATCTCTTGCTGACCTTATTCCTTTCTTGGAATGGCTGATGATTACTCTGGCCTTGGTTGGTGTTGGTTGTGTGACCGGAAGCCCTCCCGATTATCAGGTTAATCATTGAGAGCTCGGGAGGCCACCCGAATAACCCCTAGAAGTCGAGCTATCTCGCCACAGCATGTGCCTTACAACCCCACCGGCGCAGATTTTAGCTCGGAGCAATCTCCTATCGTGCACTATCTGGCCACAATCTGCCCCAGCCATTTGGTGCTAGATATAAGATGCGAACCCAGCTTTAGGTGCTGCGGAGTGCTGCGCAGATAGCACGATATTGGAGCATAGATTATAGATAAGAATAGTGGCCGGATCTAATGATAACCTATCTTTCCACAAGACCTGCCCTGTTCTATCTGTTTCATTGCAGCCTGTATCTCCGTGCAAGAGGTCTAGCGTAACCCTACGGCCGAAGGGCGTAACGGAAGGTGTCTAGTGCTTGAGTCAAGACTAGCCACATGGCGACCAACGAGGCAACATCGCCGCGTTCAGCTCTTGGCTAAGGCTTCAAAGGCATCGCGCCGCTGAGGTCTAGAATCACACCTGACATCTGATAGTGCCACATTGGTTCGTCTTTGAGCATGGAGATGGCAGAGGGCCCACCGGGTATCCATCCGATACCTGGGGGATGCTCTAAGCTGATAGCTAATTTAGCCCCCTTGTCCTGGTATAGGGCGCCATTTTGCGGGGGTGGGGACCTGGGGTAAGAACATCTCGCTTCTAGATAGCGATAGGCTCAATGGGTGCATGCATGATCGTTGGATGATTTTACCATAAAAGCTCAGTGATCGCCTCAGGTGGATCCATGGCGATCATTTCTTGGGTTCTCATCAACTCTGAGACTGCATATTCGTATTCTTTCCATCATGGCATCGGACAAAGAAGCTGGCGAAAAGATTGAGCGTACTGCCACGGATAGTGGCAGTATCGACATCGGGACGTCAGTTGACTGCCAGGATCATCTCCAGCGCAACCTCGGTAACCGCCAAATCCAGCTGATTGCCATAGGTGGCTCTATCGGAACCGCCAGTTTCGTCAGTATTGGAACTGGTCTTGCCAAGGGCGGCCCTGGAAGTTTGTTCATCGCGTACACCTTTTACTCATGTATGCTGGGCTTGGTCAACAACTGCATGGCCGAAATGGCCGTCTACATGCCCGTGACGGGTGCCTTTATCCGAATGGCCGGTCACTGGGTTGATGAGGCTTTTGGCTTCATGGCCGGATGGAACTTCTTCATCTATGAGGCAGTTCTTATTCCCTTCGAGATTTCTGCACTGAACCTCGTCCTCACCTTCTGGAGAGATGACATCCCAGTCGCTGCTGTTGTCGCCGCTTGCGTTGCAGCCTACTTGTGAGTAGAACTATCAACTGCCTGGATCATGCCAAATACTAACGTCAATGTAATCAGTGTCCTGAACGCGTTCACGGTTAAATGGTACGGTGAAGCCGAATTTTGGCTTTCCTCCGGCAAAGTCCTCCTGTTCTTCATCGTCTTCTCCTTCACCTTCATTACCATGGTCGGTGGTAACCCTAAACACGACGCGTACGGATTTCGACACTGGAAGACGCCGGGCGCCTTTGCAGAATACATCACCACGGGTAGCCTGGGCAAGTTTGAGGGCTTCCTTGGCTCTTTGTGGAGCGCCGCATTCACAATCGTCGGTCCCGAATATATATCCATGGTCGCTGGAGAGACCAAGCTTCCTCGCAAATATCTCAAGAACGCATTCAAGACAACGTACTTGCGATTTGCCTTTTTCTTCATCGGCGGTGCTTTGACCGTCGGTGTGGCAATTCCCTATAACGACCCTACTCTAGTTTCCATTCTTTCTGGAGACTCGAGTGGAGCAGGAACTGCTTCAGCCTCTCCCTACGTCATTGCCATGAAGAACCTGGGAGTTGGCGTCCTTCCCCACCTTACCAATGCACTATTGGTGACCAGCATCTTCTCTGCCGGTAATGCCTACACATATTGTGGAACTCGATCCTTGTACGGCCTAGCCATCGAAGGCCAAGCCCCCAAATTCCTTCGCAAGACGACCAAATCTGGAGTGCCAATCTACTGCCTGATTGTAATTATGCTTTTCCCTTGCCTGGCCTTCCTGAATGTTTCCAGCAGCTCTGCCAAGGTACTGACCTGGCTCACAAACATCATCACGGCCGCTCAGATCATTGATTACATCGTCATCTGCATCACGTACGTATTCTTCTACAGGGCCTGCCTGGCTCAGGGTGTGGAGCGCCAGAGACTCCCCTACTTTGGTTGGTTCCAACCCTACAGCGCGTGGGTCAGTGGAATTTTCCTGACCACCGTTGTCTGCGTTTACGGCTACTCGGTATTCCTCCCGGGACATTGGGACGTCGGCACCTTCTTCACCTACTACACCATGGTTCTCGTCTGCCCGGTGCTGTATTTTGGATGGAAGTTTGGAAAGGGCACGAGCATCATCAAACCACATGAAGCTGACTTGGTGTGGGAGAAGCCAAAGATTGATGCTTATGAGGCCGCCTTTGAGGAGGAGAATGTTGGGTTCTGGAATGAGATCTTGCAGATGATGGGCTTCAAGAGAGGCAAGAGGGCTAGCCCTGAGATGTGAGCTAGTTGTTATGTAAATATCCACCTAGTACATACTGTTCACAAGGCAGACATATTGAGCTTTATTGTTTTTGGAATTCATCACGTGTCCATCTGGAGTCATCGGTAAAATATGTGACACACCTAATCGGTTCACTCGAGACGCGGTGATAGTCGAATAACAAAACAACCAATCCGGTAATGTGATGAGTAAAGGAAGGTAAGTGTTAGGTAACAGATCGATATGGACTCGTATTTATGTGTTTTTCTTAGTCAGCGGATTCGCTTCGAACGTAACTCTAATGTCTCCGCATGGGGAAATATACTGGTGTTCTGTGGGGGTTTCGAATAATGCATTTGTTCTAGATTGTGATCCGTCCACATGACCGGCACCGTGAGCAGCAGGGAGATACAACGGTGGCGAATCCGATTGATGGGTTGGCGAGCCGACTAGCTCTCGGATATCAAAGGGCTTAGATCTATGCCACCGTTTCGCGTTGCTTTTGGTGCCGGCTCCAGCTCCGATCCATGAATCGTGCGCTCGACGAGGCGATATTACCCACCCACCCCATTCCGATTGTCGGCAAACTACTGCACGCAGGCGCTGGCAATGGCCATGTGACTATCAACCCCGCTCGACTATCTGTATCACACACGATCTCCTTGTCGGCAGGAGAACCGATGGCTCTCACAGCCACCTATAATCTAATCATCTGAGGAGTCTAGAACGAGATAATGAAATTCAAATAGCAGTAGAAATCTTCCTCCAAGCTGACCTTGTAACTCTCTCCATAATCTCCCCTCTACCTTCCAAACACAACCAACTGGTCTCTACTTTACCATGTTGATCGGTAGCCCACGAAAGTTTCCCTCCACCTCCACCCTTTCGGGTACCAGCACACAGACCATTGTTCTTATGCTACCAGCGATAAGACAAACCACCAGAAGACAGCTCCGACGCTCATCTACTGTGCGGAGCTTGGACGTCTCAGAGGGCAAGGATTTGGAGTCGGGTCTATCAGCTCTCCCCACAGGAGTGCTCGCCAGATCCATCTTTGTGAACGCCATCTCCTCAAGACCGCTCCTCCTAGCACCATCACTTTGGTTCCTCTCCTTCATCTCAAAGCCCGACCGGGTATTCCTATTCAACGTCGAGAAGAACCCTCTGCTACGTTCTATTCTCAAGACCACATTTTACAAACAGTTCTGCGCCGGCGAGAATGGCGCGGAAACGCAGGCTACCATGCGGGGCCTGAAGGAGATGGGTTTCCGAGGCACAATCCTGACATACGCCAAAGAAACCGTCTTCGACCACTCTACCAACACTTCACAAGGACTCGGCGTCAATGCAGCAGAGAGCGCAGCAGGCCAGTGGTGCGAGAACATCGAGGCCTGGAGAAAGGGCACAGTTGAGACTGTCGAGCTGCTCGGAGAGGGCGACCAGCTGGCAGTGAAGCTGACCGGTGCTGGCCCCCAGGTCACAGATGCATTCTCGAAGGGAGAGCTTCCCCCCCAGCAGATGCTCGACGCCATGCACGAGGTCTGCGCCAAGTGCAAAGAGCGAAAGGCCTTCATCCTGATCGATGCCGAGTCCCAGCAGTTCCAGAAGGGAATTGCCCGCGTCACCATTGACATGATGCGAAAGTATAACACGGATGGCGTTGCCACCATTTACAACACCTACCAGGCCTACCTCAAGAGCACCCCAGACACCCTGGCCAAGCACCTGGCTTGTGCGCTGGATGAGGGCTTCACACTTGGTCTCAAGGTGGTGCGGGGCGCATACATGGCGTCGGATCAGAGATCTCTGATCCATGACACCAAGCAGGACACGGATAACGCATACAACAGCATCGCCCAGGGTGCGCTACGAAGGGAGCTTGGAGAGTTCGGCGCCCCCAAGGGGCGAAAGTTCCCCTCGGTGGACCTTCTCCTGGCCAGTCACAACAAGGAGAGCGTCGTTACTGCACACAAGCTCCACCAGCAGCGACTAGATGCCGGCCTCCCCACGGTTTCAGTCAAGTTCGCACAGCTCCATGGAATGTCGGATGAGGTTAGCTTCGGCCTACTGGGGCTTAAGGAGGACGGCAAGTCGGGCCCTGAGGTTTACAAGTGCTCCACCTGGGGCACGCTTGCGGAGTGCATGGCTTACTTGACCCGAAGAGCCATTGAGAATAAGGATGCGGCGTCACGGACCATGGATGAGTACTCGGCGCTCAAGAATGAGGCTAAGAGGAGACTGCGGGGAGTTCTTTTGTTTGGTAGCGGTAGCAAATAAGCCAATAGTGAAATTGAATCAAAAATTGTTAGACATGAACAAACAAAGACCTTGCAATCTCGGTGCTTCCCAGCGTGATTCAGTGCCTAATGCCGGGCCGACATCAGGCAGGCCCCCACGGACACGCGGACAGCTGATAAGACACCGAAGACGGAGGCCGGTAGACGAAATAGGAAAAGAAACACGGAGGCAACGTGAGGCGAGGAGGAAACAAGTGGCACGGGGGAGACAAGAAGCGGGTCGATATCCGGCGGATGCCCCGGGCTCTACCACCCTAAAACCCCGGAGTTCAAAGCGCCAAAGGCCAAGAGCCCCAGAGCCAATGCCCCGCAGCCATGCGCCAGGATCTAAGTTGGAGCCCCAATGATCTAGCCAAGTGCGGCTCAATCTGGCTTACACGGCCTCGACCCCACTCGGGGCGGCTCCCGAATGAGGGGAAGGGCTCCGTAGTTCGAGCAGCCCTCACGTAGATTCGGCTCTGATCCCGCATACGCCATTGCAGTGCTACACATAACACCTGTGCTGGTGAGACCTCGAGACAAGCACACGCAATTGCTGACTGAAGCGCCCCTCCAACGTCTTGTCTCCCCTCGCAACTCAGTGGACGCCAAGCCAAACTCATTTTTCAGCCATTATTCATCATGTCGACATTTCAGGATGCCACTCTGTGCGTTCTTGGTGCCGGTACGTGTATATGCTTTCTTCATTATACTGAGTGATCAAAAGCTCATGTTGTGTGATGTTTAGGAAACCAGGGAGGGGCCGTTTTGAGAAGCCTTGTCAAGTCAAATGACAACAGCCTGCCCTTTAAGAAGTACATCGCCTGTGTGCGATCTGAAAAGTCACTGCAGTCGCTAGCCAGCGAATTTGCAGAGTACTCTGATAAAATCTCAATTTCTCGCGGAGAGAACGCAAATGCGGCAAAGCAATCTGATGTTGTGATCCTTGCCGTTGACCCTGCCGATATCGAGGGTCTCCTGCAGCAACCCGGTCTTCGCGAGGCCCTGGCCAAGAAGCTCATCATCAGCGTTGCGGCTGGCTGGACAAGGAAGAAGCTGGAGACTGCCATCTTCGGAAGTGAGACAACCGAGGAGAACCAGAAGGACAGGGGCTACGTCGTGCGCACCTTGCCCAACGTTGCGGCGACCGTCTCCCAGGCGCTTACCGCAATCGAGGTTGACCCAACGGGACCACCCTTGCCCGAGGAGCACCTCAAGCTGGCTACGTCTATTTTCGACAAGGTTGGCAAGACGGTTCAGATTCACCCGAGACTAATGAACGCAACCACGGCAGTTGGAGGATCTACACCAGCCTTCTGGGCTGTCATCTGCGACGCCCTGATTGACGCCTCGGTGGCCGTTGGCGTCCCGCGAGACGCGGCTCAAACCATGATTTACCAATCCATGCTCGGCACGGCCACCCTGCTCCAGAGCGGAATCCACCCTGGAATCCTCAAGGACCAGGGTACCTCGCCAGAAGGCTGCACCATTGGTGGGCTCATGGTCCTGGAGGAGGGTGCGGTCCGGGGCCACCTTGGACGTGCTCTGAGGGAGGCCGTGACGGTGGCGCGCCTGATGGAGAACACCACTCACGTTAATGATACACGAAGCACAAACTAGATAGATAGACTACTGCATAAATAGTACGGTTTTTACATTACATGCATAATGCACACCCTCTTGCGCAAGTGATGACTTCGCTTTTGAAATTGGCAATTTCGCGAATGGCAAAGTAGTTTCAATTCAGGAGCCCGTCAAACAACCTATGAAATGCTGATCTAGATTCTATGTTTACAATGCCGCCAAGTCCAAACGCCGGAATAATTCTAACACATCGCACGAATGTGGCCGAAGGAAGATCTCTTCGGATCTGAGCTACCCTATTGCCAAATGTCACATGTTGCCTATTGTAGAGGTCCAGCCCCAGAAGGTGTATGGGTGTGGCCCCGAGCTGTGAGAGGACGGGGACCGTTAGTTGGGTGACCATGGCTTTAACATGGGGGTTGGATGCCAGACTGTCAGGGACAGCCGATGACAGCATTGGCGCCATGGTAAATGAGCCAAAAATTGTGATGGCGTCTCGCAGGAGAAATGCCCCGGTCGCAGCCTTTGGGACTCCCGACTTGACGGCAATCTTACTGTTGGGCGCGGTGGTGGCACCGTAGATCTGGGCAAACCGCAGATCCTTCCAGACACCCAAGGGAACGTTGACAACCATGGTTGACACAAACGTTATTGAGCTTGCGGCGGCCTCGTGGAACTCTGTGGCCAGAGTATCTGAGCTGTTGGCGACGGCATAAGTCGCGGCATACAGGGTCCAGATTAGACGAAATGGCTTCCCCGTAAAGAGATACTTGGGATGCGTGAGAGCCGACCATGTATGTGAACGCAAGCCTTGGACGATGGAACGGCCCATCGACACCTTTTCAGTGAGGGCTCTGAGAAGTCAGTCTCGCAGGCGGCGCGATGGGTGCGATTTGCATACCTGTCGATGATGGTGATTGCCGGCGACACCAGCGTGGCAGAGACGCCAGCCGCGGCAAAATCTCCGGCCAGGCGCCCCCAACGGGGGTTGTAATTGGCCAGTTCCCGCGAGTGAGCCTGGGTTTGCATCATGGGCTGATTATCTGAAAGAGGGCCGGAAATTGTCTATGTTCCAAAAGGCCAACGTCGAGATGCTGCCGATGATGCTTTACGTACATTGCCCCCCCCTCTCAGTTATCGCCATGCCATCCGACTTCGCAGACCTCATGATAGCCAACCCCTCTCTCGCTGTTTGGCTAGATCCCCGGTCGGGTCGTCTCCCGGTGGCGGAGATGGATAGCTTCGGCACACTTGCCAAACCCCAAATGCCGGACCGGGTCTGCTCCCGTCAGCGGTCTTCGGTGCCACATCCCGACGCCGGAACGGCCTCGGATCTGACTCGAGACGTTGAACCTCGAGAAGGATAAAAGAGCAGCTTCAAAGCTGGCCAGTAACGATTCCTCTCTGCAATTCAGTATCTTCCTGATCATCATCTCTTCAATTGGGACAATGGCTACTTCCAGGGTTTCCGCGCTTAACTTGACTCGCCAGAGCCAGATGCTCTCGCGCCGTCTGCGACCCACGCCTGTGGCATTTACACAGCGCCGCACAAAGGCCACCACACCCTTCAGGTTGCCTGACCCTCGAAATGAGCCCAACGTATGTTTTTTTATCTTATTTATGAATGCATGCAGGGATTTCAGCTAACATCGCCATAGCCCACATACGAGCGCAACTCGCCTGAGCGCGCCAAGGTGGAGGAGGCCCTGAAGAAGCTCCGCTCGGAACTCCCCGTCAAGAGCGAGATCTTCTTCAACGGTGTCACCCAACAGGTTCACAAGTCTGAGAACCAGGTGCTCCCCGCCGAGCACGGTACTGTCTTCACCAACTACCCACTCGCCACCAGGGAGCAGGTCAATGCCGCCATTGAGTCTGCCCTCAAGGCCAAGAAGAGCTGGGAGGACACTCCCTTCGTCGACCGTGCCGCCATCTTCCAGAAGGCTGCCGAGCTCGCCACCACCAAGTACCGTTATGAGTTGATCGCCGCCACCATGCTCGGCCAGGGCAAGAACGTCTGGCAGGGTGAGATCGACGCCGCCGCTGAGCTGGCTGATTTCTTCCGTCTTAACTGCAACTACGCTGCCGAGATCCTCGAGCGCCAGCCCGACCGTGGCAGCGATGGCATGTGGAGGTCAGCATCTTCCCCCTCCTTTACCCCGCATTTTCTTCACATGCAAAAATTAGAACAACGGTTGTGCTAACTGACCAATCACAGCCGAGTTGACCACCGTCCTCTTGAGGGTTTCGTCTACGCCGTCTCTCCTTTCAACTTCACTGCCATTGGTGGCAACCTGATTGCCCCTGCTATTATGGGTAACGTTGTTCTCTGGAAGCCTTCCCAGTACAACATCTACCCCAGCACCATTATTTACAACATCCTCCTTGAGGCTGGTCTTCCTCCGGATGTTATCCAGTTCGTCCCCGGTGACGCCGCCGAGGTCACTGACGTCGTCCTGAGCCACCGCGAGTTTGCTGGTCTTAACTTTGTCGGTTCCTCTGAGGTCTTCCGCTCTCTCTACGGCAAGGTCGGCCAGGGTATTGCTGAGAAGAAGTACCGTGACTTCCCCCGCCTGGTCGGTGAGACCAGCGGCAAGAACTTCCACCTCCTCCACCCCACTGCCGATATCCCCCACGCCGTTAACCACACCATCCGTGGTGCTTTCGAGTACCAGGGCCAGAAGTGCTCTGCTACTTCCCGAGCTTACGTCCCCCAGTCCCGTGCTGAGGAGTTCCTCTCTCTCCTGAAGGCTGGCATCAGCGAGATTACCATTGGTAACCCCGACAAGGACTTCGAGGCCTTCATGGGTCCCGTCATCCACCGCCACTCCTTCAACAAGATTAAGAACATCATCGATGAGGCCAACAAGGACTCCTCGCTTAAGCTTATTGCCGGTGGCTCGTACGACGAGTCTGTCGGTTTCTTCGTCAAGCCCACTGTCTACGTGGCTGACTCCCCTGACCACAAGCTCTTCAACGAGGAGATCTTCGGACCCGTCCTGACCGTCTACGTCTACCCCGACGCCGAGTGGGACTCTGTCCTCAAGAGCGTTGACCAGAACGGTGGCGGCCTTGCCCTGACTGGTGCCGTCTTCGCCAAGAGCCGCGTGGCTCTCCGCCAGGCTGAGGACACCCTCCGATACTCTGCTGGTAACTTCTACCTTAGTAAGTCTCATTTACCCCAAAGACAACGTGGCAATGTGCTAACCAATTCCCCCCAGACTGCAAGACCACTGCCGCTCTTATTGGACAGCAGTCCTTCGGTGGTGCTCGCTCCAGTGGAACCAACGACCGAGCTGGTAGCTCCGACGTTCTCCGCCGCTTCACCAGCCCCCGACTAATTAAGGAAGAGTTCTTCCCCCAGACCGGATTTTTGTACCCCAGCAACCACTAGATTAGACTAGAACTTTATGATTCATAGAATCACCTGTATCTCCATAGCAGCACGGCCGAAATGAAAAAATTAACGACTTTATTTAAATTAATACTCTTGTGCCCTTGAGCCGTGAATGTTCTTTCTGTGACCAAGTAATTGAGATAAGATTCTATTATGCTTAAATACTGTAGACTTATATATAATCAATCATTTTGAAGACGGTGCAGCTGCTATGAAAGTTGGGGAAAGTTAAATCATAGACGTGCCGCTGACCCCAAGTAGTGCTCCAAATAGTGCCCCAAGAAATACCCCAAGCAGTGCATCACAGTAGTAGTTGAACGGCCATCGAGACGTCACGAGTTGTAAGCCCTTGTAGAATCCATGGAAATCTTCTGCAACGGCAGCCACAGTGGTCTCACCCCCAACAGTCCTGAATGGCGTCTTCCTGGCGTGTAGTGGGTCCGTTCTCCAAGTTACCCCAACTCTCGTTTCGAGGGTTTACCGCCGCGTACACTCACGATCACCTGGCTTGAATATTTTTGACACCCTGCATGCGCAGCCCGACAACGTACATGGCATTGGTCGTCATGTCCCTGTCAAACGACTAACTCTGAATGGCATTGGATTTAGTAATGGGATTGACAGCAATGAAACCTTGTCTGCGGGCATTCCCTCCCGATGGCCAACAGATTGACTCTCGGAGGCTGCTAGTACAGAAAAAAAAAACTTCTCCAACTGAGATAGACCTCAGATTTGGACTCGCATTCCGACAAAGTCGCTGTTCGAAGACTAAGACTAACGCTCCACTGGTTGCTCGAGCCACGCGCTCCTCATCCCCATGGGGAACAGTCTGCATTGCCAAACGGGGGATTCGGATCGGGGGGCCTGTCGCCCCCCCTTCAACCCCCTCGCCCCTCAGTGGGATCGATCCCGTATCTCATCGGCACACGGCGCCTACCCCGCATGATGCAGGTCGATTACGAAACACATGACCACGATAGCGTCGCCACATGATCATCGTGTACGCCTCCAGACCTGCAGAATCGAACCGATTAGCCTATCTCGGAGGGCCTACCGGTACCGTGCGTGGGTCCGGGACCTCACCCGTACCCCAACTTTGTGAGCGCTCACCTCCTCGCGGCTACGCTAACCCGACTTCAAGTCATGTATCTGAGTTGCGGTGGCTGAACAGTTGCATCGCATCACCACACCGGCAATTGGTGGTTGGCCTACCGTCGGGAGCCGCCGTCCGAACTCGGCGAGTAATGGCTTCTTCCACCACCTGTAAACATTGCGATAACACATATATGTGTCGTCTCGAAGCTCCTGGATTCAATCTTGGGCAAATCAAGACAGCTTGATTCCAAACTTCCCACAACATCATGAGCGTCAGTAAAAACGAGCCAATCTTGGTCGTTGGTGCCGGTGCCTTCGGCATCTCCACCGTCTACCATCTCCTCGAGGCCGGTTTCACCGACATCACCGTCGTGGACAAGGACGAAGAGGTTCCCTCTCGCTTCTCGGCCGCCAATGACATCAACAAGATCGTCCGCGCCGAGTACGAAGATGACTTCTACACGGACTTGACTATTGTAAGCAACCCCCCCTGCCACCAAATTTGATTAAGCATAACAGCATCTAACTTTGTCGCCTGCAGAGAGCCATTGAGCAGTGGAAGACTCCTCTTTTTGCACCCCATTTCCACCAGACCGGTTTCCTGCACTGTGTCTCCGGTGATGCCCCCAAGGAGGCTCTGGACACCCTCAACAGGTTCCGGGCCTCTGCCGAGCGCAACCCTCTCATGAAGGAGAAGGTTGTCGATATCAAGGGCAGAGATACTATCCTGAGCGAGGCCTGGCAGCTCCAGGGCCCCCTGCCAGGATGGCACGGCTACCTGAACAAGTTTGACGGCTACGCTCACTCAGGCAACGCTGTCAAGGGCCTCTTTGACGTCGTCAGGAAGCGCGGCGTCAAGTTCATCCTTGGTAAGGATGGGGCTGTGGCTGAGATCGTCTACGAGAAGACGGCTCAGGGCAAGAAGAGCAAGGGTATCAAGACTGCCACTGGTCGCTTCATTCCCGCCGGCCTGGTAATCGTGGCCGCAGGTGCAGCTGCGAGCAGGGTTATTCCGGAGATTGGGACCCAGCTCGTGGCCAAGTCCTGGTCCGTCGCCCACGTCCATCTCACAGAGGACGAGGTTACAGCTCTGCGTGGCATCCCTGTCACCTACGCCAGGGATCTCGGTTTCTTCTTCGAGCCTGATCCGGTTACCAGACTCCTCAAGCTCTGCCCCATGGGGGGTGGTTACATCAACACCGACCCAGCCACCGGTGTGTCTCATGCCCCAGGAACCGTCCAAGAGAGTGCCTTCCTCCCTCCTCACGACGAGGCCCAGCTCCGTCGTCTCCTCGCCCAGACTCTCCCTCACCTCGCCGAGCGACCCCTCGTCAAGAGGTCGCTCTGCTGGTTCGCCGACACCAAGGACTCGGACTTCATCATTGACTACGTCCCTGGCACCTCGTCCTCTGTCGTCATGCTCTCTGGAGACTCTGGCCACGGTTTCAAGATGTTCCCCATTGTTGGAGAATGGGTCAGGGATCTGCTGACCGCCGCAGATGGCAAGCAGCCTGTGCCAAGGTGGCGCTGGAAGGAGCAGAAGGAGGGCAAGGAAGGAAACTGGGGCGCCTCGGTGAGCTGGCGCCTCGGTGACTCCAAGGAGTTTGTAGAGATCCAACCCTCGCGATCCAAGCTCTAAACTCTAGACTAGACTGGATGTATAATCCGAATCTCTTAGTACATATCATAATGAGACGCATAATGGAGACGAATAGCGATCCATTCCATAGCATTCCATAGCCGAATCCGACAAGAAAAATGTTTGTTTTTTCAGACTTGACTGCTTGCCATTTACTCTATATTGTGCTTAATTAAATCCTACATAATTCATCATATACTCGGCAGCAGCAACAGTAGCAGATTGTAGACATAGGGATCTTCTCCAGTGGGGGGTTATGAGTCTGCCTGGCTACACCTTGCTCACACCTTACGTTGTGCGAGTCGCCCCAACCAATACCTGCGCATAAATTTGGAGCCTGAACCCAGACTAGCCTGTTTAGAAGCTTTACTCCGTACGAATGCCGCGCTTACACTAACCTCATTCCATGGCTTTGTGTTTTTTTTTTCACACTTGTTGAAGCTACGCCGGGACCGCTCCCGATGCGTGTCTGGTTGTGATTGGGGAATGTCACCGCAATCTCCACCCTTGCGGAGCCAGCCACCGGAAACCCTCCCGACAATGGTGTGTTGGCATGGAATCCGTCGTCTCGTTAGCTCATTCTCCTCCCTCCGTCGTTCATGGCGATAGGATGTTGTCCAGCAATCTCTGGTCTGATTGCTCGATCCGGGTCTTGATAAGGAGTCGGTTCCACGGGACAACTGGCAACGGGACCCAGAGCGTGTTGCTGAGTTTTGCGACTCTCGTCTCGTCCGCAGCAATACTAAGGGACTGATAAATGGGCTCCAACATCCCATATTCTTCACCCAGCCTGCCTCGTGTTCCTGCCGCAGGGGTCTGGTCTCCAGCAGTCACCTTCTTCAACCATGCCACCGACCAATTGGACCTGTCGTCGCAGGCAAAGTACTTTGCCTATCTCGCTGGGTCCGGTCTTGCAGGGATCGTGGTGCTGGGCACCAACTCGGAGGCGTTTCTTCTGACGCGAGAGGAGCGCTTCCTTATCATCACCACGGCTCGGAAGTCGGTTGGCCCCGGGTTTCCCCTGATGGTCGGCGTTGGGGCTCATTCCACAAAGCAAACCTTACAGCTGGCTGAGGATGCGGCCAAGGCGGGTGCTGACTACCTGCTGGTGCTCCCACCGGCCTACTTTGGCAAGGCCACCAACATGAAGGTGGTGAAGCGCTTCTTCGTCAACTTGGCGGAGAAGTCGCCCTTGCCAGTGGTGATCTATAACTCCCCCGAGGTTTGCAACGGTGTTGATATTGACGCAGAGACTATTTTATCCATATATCGTGAGAGCGCCGCTTCACATGTTAGCGGCCGGTCTAATGTTGTGGGGGTGAATCTTGCATGTGGCTCCGTCGGCAAGATCACTCGGCTGGCAATTACGCTGCAGCCGGAGCAGTTTTCAGCGTTCGGCGGGCAGTCTGACTTTCTCATCGGTGGATTAGCCGCCGGGAGTGCAGGCTGCATCGCCGATTTTGCAGCAGTTTTCCCTTCGCTGACGGCCAGAATATACGCCCTGTACAGGGAGGGCCGGCTGGAGGACGCAATGAGGCTCCAGATGACGGCGACGCTAGCAGAGGGCCCGTGTAAAGATGGAATTGCAACGGTCAAGTACGCCGTGGCATGCTATTCCGCCAAGTCCGCGGGCGTCGAGGACGCTGAAGAAAAGCTGGCGCCCCGTCACCCGTACGACCCGGCCGGGGCGGCCGCGAAGAGGATCGTCCGGGAACTCATGAGAGGGGCAGCCAAAGTCGATCACGACTTGCACCTGCATTGAGCCATCTCCGAGTCGGCCTTTCTCGGTCGAGGCTCGCCATGTTTGGGGAAATAAACGCACAGTACACACGTATCTGCGCCCCCCGAATCCCACGCCTCACTTATGAGACATGCGGCCGTGTGGAGTAGGGCGCCAATCGGCAGGGCGCACCGACGTGTATTGGTGTGTTGGAGTAGAGAGATTTTTTTCTGTAGGTGGACCTAGATGCGTGAGGGAACGTTCTCCAACGTTCACCTGACGAGCAAGCTGCATCACGGCCAGCCATGTGCGATAAGAAGAACACCGAAAGCGCCATTGCCTTGCTCATTACGGCATAGCAGGTGTTAGTTAGTTCATCCCCGTACGATAGTGAATGGAACCCCTTGTTACCCCGCATCTCGCTAGTGCCAGTGCGTGGCCAAGTGCGAAGTGTGTGAGATACTGCGCCAGGACGGGCCATGTCCTGACTTCTCCTGACCAGCATTGCCGTCTGTCTTTTGCCTCTGCTCCGTCCCTCGAAGCCTTCTCGAAGCCTGCAAAGCAGAGCCGACCTGCGCGCGCGCACACACACAGTTCCAGAGTACACTGAGGAATGTCGTCGGAATCTTCGCGTCCCCGTAGACTGTCCGGAGCCACCGACTCGGGCAAGGGCCGCGGGCGGGTATCGAAACGGTCTGGCAACGCGTGCGTGGCCATGAGGGCATCTTACCCTGCCGCTGCTAAGGACAACCGGTCGCTAACAGTAGGACTGCAGGTGCACACGCTGCCGCAAGCAGAAGATCAAGTGCTCGGGCTCACAGCCCTGTGAGGCCTGCAAGAAGCGCAAGCTGTCATGCGAGTTTGATGAGCGAGACCAGAAAATCCTCGTCACCCGGGGGTGAGAAGCCAGAGGCCCGTTTGATTCGGCGTGGGATTAACATTTTTTTCCTCAGGTACATACTCGATCTGCAGGAGCAGGTCGCCAATCTGAGGCGACGCGAGGGTGCAGAATATGTCACCCCAGGCTCCCTCGACACCAGCCATGATGCACTTAGAGCCGATGGTACGTTGCCGCCAAGAGGAGCGTCGCCTTGATGAGTCTCACCGACTGACTGACTTACAGCAGACGTCGATGCGACGTCCTTCATGGAGGAGGACACGAGTCTGGCTCAGTCCAACGCCAATCCGGAGTCTGAGTCGCAGGACTCTGCCAACCAGGCCAAGTTAGATCCTGTCGCGTCCGCCTTGACAAATCCCTTGTCCACAGGGCCGTCCAAATTCATCACCTCGGACGAGGGACGAACCTGTAAGTGACTCACCGCAATCGCTTCCCAAGCCATGGCACTCTAACGGGCGCAGGGTATCTCGGCACGTCGTCGAATTGGTCATTTAGCCGCCGTGTCCTCAGCCTCACACACGAACACATTTACAACAGTCCCGTCTCGACGTCCAAATTCCTCTTTGACGGCTTTGCATACGACCTGGCATGGGATGGGTCCCGTACCACTCTCGGCCCCGACACCCCTCCTCTTCCAAGCCTGGACCATGCTATTTACTTGATCAACACTGTCAAGTTCCACTGCAGCCAGGTGTTCCATCTCTTCGATGAGGAGTCATTTATGAAGTTCCTGTACGACTTTTACGCCGACCCGGGCACGCAAATAACCACAGGCGGTCTCAAGTATATCCACCTACTAGTTATTCTCGCATTTGGCAAGGCGATGGTTGAGAACAACCACCATGGGAAAAGACCACCCGGCGCAGAGTACTTTGTCAAGGCGCTCCGTCTCCTTCCAAGCATTCACACCCTCTTCCCCGACCCCATTCTCTCCACAGAAGTCCTCTGCTGCATAGCTCTGTACTACCAGTGCTTGGACTTCCGACACTCCTCTTATAATTTTGTAAGCCAATCAATCATTCGACTTTTCCTACCCCGCTCTGCTAACACACTCCCTAGATCGGCCAGGCCATCCGGATGGCGCTGGGGCAAGGCATGCATACCGATATGCCGCAGCACGATTTAGGCGACCAGCTTGTCGAACGCAGCCGGAAGGCTTGGTGGACGGCCTATGTTCTTGATCGGGAGATGACATCATTGATGGGACTTCCCCAGTCAATTGTTGACGATGACATCCACCCTCAGCTTCCACACTTCAATGGCTCCACGCATCGAGTCGCCGCCCTCAATATGCAGATTCGGTTCGCCCGTACCATTGCAACAATAAACAGAGGTGTGTATATAATTTTACGGGTTCGTTTGATCAAAATTACTGACAAGTCGTAGGCATTTACAGCACTGATGGGCGACTGAATAAAAAATTCCTACTTAGCACCAAGGACGTGTTGGAAAGTGTGGCGGGGCTAGCTGACGAACTGCACCAAACATTTCCCATGCATACAGACCGTGCCATCAATGGAGTATCGAGGACTTCAGGCTATTTGCATCTCTTGTATCACCAGGTAAATTTGCCATCTTACTCTTCGTAGCGCGCAGACCGGGCTAACCACCGCAGTGTATCGTTCTCGCAACACGGCCTCTCTTGTTTTGTTTCTTGAAAATTCGCTTCGAATCTCCGGAGTCATATGTTGACTCTCTTAATTCTTCTCAAACTGTTTGGAATCTGATCAAGATGTGTATCGATTCCTCCTTACAGATGATAACCATTCTTGGTTGTCTCCAAAGTCAAGGTCTATTAGGTGAGGTCGCCATCCCTATGTACCTGACGCTCTCTAACCTGTTGAACAGAAAAATTTCTTCCTTTTGACCTTGACCCTCTCTTCATTTCTAGTTTCAACCTTGTATTGGCCCCAGTTCTTGACCCCAAGTTTCTGGAAAACGAGCATTGGCGCCATATTTCCAAGGTCGTTTTTAATGAGATGGTTGGAAGCGGCAACTTAATCGCAGAGTTTCGTCAATCCGAGCTACAGCAACTCGACGACATGCTAAAGCAGCTTCCACAATGCCCCGGGCAGGCCCCATTAAACATCCCCCCAGTCCAACAGAATATAGTTGAAAGTTCCATGGCGGATGTTATGCCAGGACATGCTGAGGGATCCTCAATTGCAGAATCAATATCTCCTTTGGAACACGCCATGGACGAGTACCAGACGGATATTTGGTTGACGACCGCACAAATAATCGACATGGCTAATTCAATCGCCAACAGCGATACGGAATGGATATCACACACAATAACAGAGCATGATATTTGGTAGATGGATGTTGACGGTGCGACCTCGCCGACAAGTTTATAGCATATTACGTATATTATGAGGTGTTCATGGTCGGCCTAGTTAGAGAAAAAGGGATAGAGTGGCGCTTTGTTTGAGAGAAGAGAGCGGGAAGCGATGAAGGCGTTTGTTTATTTTGACATTAATCAGAAATGACAAGAAATTGAGAACAATGTTCACGATGCATTTGCTATATTGCAGTTTATATTTCTTCTAGTGCAAACCTGTGCTACTGACGATAAATCGAACAAGTATTTTCTTTTATAATACCCATACAGGCTTGACATTGTCCAATCCGGTCATTTCTTTTCATTTCATAATTCTGAATAAATAACGAGCACAATTTTCAATGCACTGCATTCACCGAATCATCCTTGCGGTCGGGCCAAGTGCTAGCAAGGTTCAAGCCTGAAAAGGCTGAAGTCTAAACAAAGCTTTGATAAGAGTAGAGGATCCAAAACTGGCCAAAATAATTGCAAGAAGGGAGCGGTGAGTTTATTTACTGGGCCGCTCGCGATTCTGACGATTTGGCGGTGAAGGAAGTAATAAAGTGTAATAAATCAAGCTTGCTTCCGATTCTATGGTGTTGAGCAAGCCAACACCAATATTGCTCCTACTTCTTCTATATTGCAGTACAATAAAATAGACTTGCCGAATCATTCGTGGGATGTGCCCTCCGCGTTCCTTTAGCAATAATAAACGACCAATTTGGAAAGACTGTTTCATGGAAACATTGCAGGCATCTTAGTCGAACAAAATAATATCTGACGGCAATGGGTTGTGAGATCACTTGATAACGCCGTCAAATCTAGTACATATAATCGCGTAGCAGGACGAATATAAATATTCACTCAATTGAGGACATTACTAAGAAAATATGGAGCTCCGTGCCAGAGTGGGATTTAGTGAGGAACCCAGAGTACCATAAGTACGACAAGCTTTGTGTGTCGGTTCAAGAATAGCGCCAAAATAAGACTTCTGTTGCCGACGGACTTTCGCCGCGACTCGAGGGCATATATGTTTATCATTTTAGGGTAGGTCATCACATAATAATTCTAATGCTTTGAAAAGTCTTTGAGGGTATAGGCAAAGGATGCAAAACCATCAACAATATTTGAGTGCTATTTGCAAAGGTGGTTTCTACTGCCATCACTGTTTCGATCACCAACACAATAAAGGCCAACCTGCCGTCCAAAGTTGCCACATTATAGCTCTCAGAAAATACGGGATCCCGTCCGCTCTCCCATAGTCAAGCTGAGAAGCGGTGAATTAGTACTCGGGTCGGTGACGACCGGGGAATCCTCGCTGTTGTATGTCAATTCTTTTTGGTCATCCTGGCGATCCTAGTTCTTTTTTTGACTAGAATAACCTGCATCATCTACGGTCTTTCCAAGCCCAACTTCGATGAAAACATTAGTGTAAGTCGTATTAACAAATGAAAGGCACCACTGCGGAGGTTTTTATGAGACATCGCTCGTTGCTTTGAACTTTGTAGTTGGATCGGGTGCAAGCGTCGGGAATGTGCCATCTCGACGGAATCTTTTTATTAGATGAATACCTTGTTTAGAACTTGTCTTCAAACACCCTTCGATGCCACGAAAAATACAACTATGCGGCTGTGTATCTTGGCATTGTATTTGAGAAGACTCTTGCAAGGTAAATAGTTCCTGAATTATGTATTAGGAGAGCTGGTATTCTATTTTTTCAAAGCGATGGTTTGACTTGAAGCTATCCTTGGCAGCCAAATGAACAAGAGGAGCTCAAATCTAGTCAGCATGCATCCATTCATTTCGGGACATCGGGTAGAACAAACCTATGTAAGTCTCTCATAGCGTTGTATTTCATACCAATCATTTCGTGGGGTATATTTCCGTCTCTGCCAACGTCTTCGCCTAAATAACCAACAGTACTTTTTCTTGAACACTTTCCCTCCTTCCCTCATCTGCAGGGTCGAGATTTTGTCCGGGTTTAGAAACCCTAGATCTATCCATACTGCCGGAAAGAACATGTTTATTTCTCAGAAGGCTATAGAATACGCCCGCGGTATTCCCAAAGTCTTATTGTGATCGATAGAGAGATACCGTCGACCGCCGCTGGTAACCAAGCTTGATTTGTTGGGGTATTGCGTATACGATAGTCTTCAATTATTCTGGGCTCGCAAATTCGATGGAAAGAGGTCCAAGAAGAGAGGAAACGAATTAAGAATGGATGAAGGGCTTGAATTCAACTCTGTTAACGAATCGCACTGAATCAAAGAGAAGAAATATTGGGCCTGAAATCTCAACAAGTTGTAAAGCAGCTCTTTATCGTCCTCTACATATAACTAGCTGATTCTTGTCTAATTTTATCATTCGCTGCGTGCCTTCGACTCATTGCCATCTTTTTCACACAGAAACTCGCGTGATAAATTCATCTATGCTTGTGATTACCGAATTAGAATTCCAGGTACACTAATTCTTGGATGTACTAGAGTTGAACATGCAACATATGAACCGTGCTTCAGCATAACTCAAGCTTTAAGTCTGTGGCAGAGATATGCCTTTGACTTAGATGGTCAAATTAATGAAGCAGTGGGGCCGCTTGGGAACTAATTGAAGGTGTGGCCCAAAAGAACTAAAAATATCCAGGTCATCTCTGGTGGCTTCTTGACTAAAAGTCCACTTTTCAGCATGTCAAAGATCAGTATTTATTGATAATTTTCCTCACTAGACACCTCCTCGATCAATTGAGCAAAGTGTTACATTCAAGAAAAAATCTATGAGCGACGAATCAGACATTTCTAAAAATAATACGACTTGAACACATTATGCTACTTATACTTGGAAACATAATTTAAAGCGGCATCTGAAAGCAAAATTATGCAGCTTTTGATTACCACACCCTCTTAAACTACGCAATAAATAGCTTAGTATGGAGTTGGAGCTTTCCCCAGTTGCAATGCACCTGGTGGAAATGCTACATGTGCGAGCCCTCAGCTTGGTATATGAAGCAGCTAAACTGTGGCTCATTGTGGCATGGCCACTTTTCAGAACACGAGGAGAAGCACTCGGGATCTCTCCATGACTCCCGGTAATCTAAACTTTGATCATTCAATCATTTGTGCGGGCGGGCCAGCATGATCCCTCGACAAGTCATCTAATTGAAGCGTGGACCAGTTCCAAAATCCACAACTCCTATTGGCGGTTAGAAATCTTAAGGTATCCATAGGTTGGCAGTCTTGGCTTCCTTATTTCTTGCGAGAGAAGATACAGGGGCTTACCCGGTGTCGCCACAGGCCTTCGTGTGTCGGTGGCGGTGGTTTCCAGTCTCAACTCTACAGGTAATTGTGCCATCGCACCCCTCAGCCACCAACAAGGTGACAAGCGGTACTATGCTTGTCGGCGCGCATCATGCATTGTTAGTAATACATTTTTTCCATAGAGTATCACTGTCCACATGCATCGGTCGCTTCTGATTTGGCATTACCTTTCACCGCCCATTTCTGATGCCTCGTTTTCTGGCTTGTTGTGACGCTTCTGGACATGGCGCTGTGTTCACTGTCTTTCCAATTTTTTTTCTTTATTTTCGTTACTTAATACAGTCCAAATGAATCAATATAGACACCAATTTCTGGTAGCTACCGCGGCCAATCCCGTAACAGGCAACATAAGATTGTCCGAATGCATCTTCACACCCGGCGCCGTTATGATTTTCCAAGCCACACACAATCGGTGCGGGGGTGATTTGCACACCCTATGTGCACATTTCCCATAACACACACATGCTTTGCGGAAAATTGATCCCGGTTGTTTGCAGAGAGTTGCTTAATAATAGCCAAAAACAAGAAACAGGGCCAAAACACATTGACCATTGACGTCAACCGGATTCGTAACCCCTACGAGTTGCGGCCTTAGGCTAAAATCTGCATGTCCCCCGCCTTGCATCATCTCGCCCCTCTCACATGCTAATCCAGCCGTCTAATTCCATAGTCTCGAAGTTGACATTTCCCAGTCCAGCAGCGCATTTCATCTCGTCCGCACCTTCGCATATAAAATGGCGTCTTCCGTTGTTAAGAAGTTCACCCTCGTTTTTTACGCGCCTCCCGGTGCCGTCATTGCTTGCAAAAAAGCCATCTTCAACGCCGGCGCTGGTCGCTATCCTGGCCCCGGGAATTATACAGAATGCTGTTGGTCCACAACTGGTACAGGCCAATTCCGCCCCGGAGATTCGGCAAAACCAATAATTGGGGAGGTTGGTGAGCTGGAGGAGATTTCCGAGGTCCGAGTTGAAGCCCTTTGCGTGGGCGAAGATGTCGCGAGGAAAGCAGTTGCTGCTCTGAAGGAGTACGTTACCCGATCAATGGTGTTATCCACTCTAATATTGTGGACCGAGCCGCTGACTAGTCTGCAGAGCCCATCCTTTCGAGGAGCCAGCTTACCATGTAATCAAGTTAGAAGATTTTTGATAGTAGCTGTAGTTGATTATTCCCCACGGCTTGTCCCACCAAAACATAAAAACTTTTCTTCGGATCAGCCGGAAGACGCCAACATGGATTCACAAACCGCCCTCAAGTTCATCAGTGAAACATGTAAAACCTTTCTTTCAATTGGGACGGTAGCTTTATAAAGCCCAGCTGCACTTGGGGTCTCGAATACAGTAGTACATTGGCGTGGCCCGCACGACAACCCGCCCCATATTTGAACGTCACAGTCACAACCCATCATATTGACTCAACAGCGCGTCACTATCACCAAAACTATTTGCTAATAAGCATCCCACGGCCATCACATGATGTAATTCCTCATAATACAATGGTTCCTACAGCCCTGCGATATAAGTTAAGCCTATGATGGGTGAGAGCCATATTTTAATGCTTAATTCACACGAAGAATGTTATGGAAGCTTGTGGCTATCACAAACTAAGAGATGAAACATACCATGAAATCACAGTAGGCCTGTGATATGAGAGAAAATTCACTCGTAGCCTTTGCGGGGATAAAATGATCACATAAGGACGTTTTTAAGACAACCTTAAAAAGTGTTTCTATTAGCAAAGATGAAACAGACATTACCAGAAAACCAGGAAATGCCTAAAACATAGCCGCGGCATTTGACTTCATTTGCTAGTTTATCATGCCTCAGCAGACTTTACTTCGACCTTGGCTATTTTAGGAAGAGGTTTCTGGGGGTCTCACAAGCCATACCCTGGCGACCGTTATGCTTCTATTGGCCTCTTCGGTATTTTACCGGTAGCATTACCGTCAGCATTTGTGAATTAAGAGCTACCTTCTTTCCTCCCCAATCTCCAAGGGATGTTCTTCATAACTCTCATCAACGCTACACAATTTTGCTCAACTACTTATAGCATGTGGTATGTTTTATATGTGATTATTATTAATTCCGCATCTTTAATATGTGACAATCTTGTAAAATGTTGCAATATGACAAGTGTCTGGGATTTACTTTATATTCTGTGATGAAACAGCAGCCTTTTCCCGTGGCCGCTTAATCCGCGCCAAAAATGTATAGCGGCTCAACAATCACATCCAATGACGAACTGAAGATCTAACTATGGCGTGTCGGTGAACCGTCACAATTCTACAAATTTTGTGGAAGACTAGCCCGCCTGCTTGAGGATAGATTTGTCTAATCAAGGTCCTACGTAGTTTTCTGCCGTAGATAAATAGCTACGGCTCGCCGCTATTATTACATCCAAGTTCACTATCACTATCACTATCAATCTATCAATCTATCAATCCAACCTTTTACTCCATAAATTCGAAGTATTCTCCTCAACCGAAGAACAAAATGAAGTCTCCTCTTGTCTTCCTGACTGCTATTCTCGGCGTGGCTGTGGCAGCCCCAGCAACCACTGCTGTAAGCATTTCAGTCCTTATCAGACTAGATATCCATACAATTCACTGACCTGCTTCCTCATTTTAGGGAATTGACGACGGAAGCTCCTACATTATTACCAGCGTTGCCGTCCCCCGAAATGTCATTGACGTTGAAGCAAGCCGAACTAGCGGCAATCTCATTGGATAGTACTGTGACACCCATCTCCTCAAAAAGCTTTGGCTATATATATGCTAACCATCACTGAAGCCAAAGGCATGGTGGACCGAATCAGCAGTTCCGTGCAAAATGGCTGGGATGGAAGAATGAATACGGCCTGATTAGTCAGAGGACTGGTGAATGGGTTGTGGTCCCGGGTAATGAATCTTCCAAGTACTTCCCTATATCATTCACTGATCCATGGTCATAGGCACCGCTCCCCCATCTAACACCGGCAAATTAATCCAACTCCAGACCAGAAAGATCACTGACGAAGCGAACAACAATGCACGCTGGATTATCACAAAGCTGCCTAACGGTAACTATGTGTAAGGATTTCTATGCTTATCGGGGCGCCAGGCGCTAACAACTTACAGAATTAAGAGCAAGAGCAACCAGAGCTTTGTAATTGATCTCGAAGGAAGCAGTTCCACCAACGGCGCCAAGATTCTTGCTTATCGTTACCATGGCAAAAGCAACCAACAGTGGAAGTTCCAAGCCACTGGCTCTAAGAGTTGTTAAACTCGTCACAAAGTCAATAGACTGCTCTAGTAGGGTTGGAAGTATTAGATTGTATTCTGTGCTGAGATCCAAGTTTATTGGCTGTTGACAGGTTTCGATTACCTGATGGCTTTTTCTTTTTCTTTTCAGAATTGGACGCGACAAAATATTTCCAAATGTTCCTATTAACTAGGATAAATCAAGGGTTCCTATTGAAACTTGAATTGATCTACTTATATTGATTTCCATATGTGTCTTGACCGTTCCCCCTTTGAATGTTGTGCGCTATTATCGAGCGGATCAGTGTGAAATTGAATCTAATTTCCATTCAAATATTGTCTGACGTGCTGCATCAATCCAGTTGTTGGGAGAGCAGACATTGACTTTTGGGGAAAATTAGGTAGGAATATGCCCTCTAAAACCACATTGTTTGTGTGTTTACGCTACAGCCACCCGCTGCATTGACTTGGTGCCTGGAGGGCCCGTTAACCTCCAGCCAGCCGCACATGTCAATTAACCAACAGCCTGCACCGCCCTATCGGCTGAAACTAAGCTGACATTTCAGCACCTCCCATGAACACTGCCGCTAGGGCAGAAATAAGATTGCATTTGTTTTGGCTACTCTATGCTATAGTCAGAATTGCTTAATTATCTCCTCTCATCCCGTCCTTCCTTCTCTTGGGGTCAACTTTTCTAAAATTAAATTCAGTATTCCTACGTCACCATAGCATTATCACTAGGGCTATTGTTTATGCTAGCTATTACCTAGTCTATCTTCAATATCAAGCAAATGATACCTTTGGCAATTCTAATGAGTTTCCACATTGTAATATGTTTATTGCTAGTCTTTAATAGGTCTTTATCAAGCTTTTTTACACTTTCAATTCGCTCCTGCCCATTCCAGCTGCTATTTAGTACATCCATCCATCAGCATATAAGCCTCATGATCAATTTAAGATCTCCAAACAGGACGTGGAACACGATAGATCAAGTCTCGAACCTCACCTAGGGATCTCCTCCGTCAGATCTATGATCCGCCTGATCCGCCTGCTCTACTGAAATGAATGATCCATCTCCGCTCCTAGAGGCTCCATCTGGTATTTGATTTGGATGTTGTGCAGGGTCGCATTACGGCTATGACCCTGGAAACGTCTTCAATCTAGTATTTCTTGCTGAAGTAATCTTTCCAACTACTCTTGTTCCGCATCCACGCCACTTGGGCACATACGGTGTTAGCTTATTAGATCCCTGATGCTTTCTTCAAGTTGAATACGCCCGTCAATTATGTATAAAACATTAACGTCCGCAATGGCTCTACTTTTGATGGTCGAGGCGATAACACAACACGTTATTGTGTACATCTGTCAAAATATAGGAGGGCCACATGAATACTTGGTTCTTATTGAAGTTAGTATGCATAATGCAGGCTTAATGTGGCTACTGGCAACCTTGACCTTTATTCTTATCATCCCTGCACACCTGCTACCAATACGTATTCAAGCGTCCCTTCTTCCTGCTGATGAGCAGCCCATTGTTTCTTTGGATCAATATGAGCGTGGATATATGACATTGACTAAGATCTGTAAATACTTGAAGTGGCCTTCTCTTGTTAATCTTGGGTCTCTTTATTTAAAGTCATTTATGATCGCGGCTACCACGATGGTTAATGTACTTGAAGCAGTTCGATTTTTATAGTAATTCTGGCCATGTGGAGATTTGGGAGGGTTCTTTTCATCTTACTTGACCATCGTGTGCAAGGAAATTTACATCAGGGCTCTTTCCCATATCATGGGCGCATAGGAGGGTGAGGGTGGCCAGCCTGGAGTTTTAAGGTAGAGTCAACTCTGCTTGAATATTATTTTCAAGAGCGCAGCTTATGGTTAGGTATTGACGATTTCCATGTTAACTTAGTGGATTGAATTGTATTTTTGTCACTATAATACTGGTAGTTCCAACATCCTTGCAACATCTATTTGCCACAATGAGCTACTGGGCCAAGGCATTTCTTTGCACCGCAGTCACGCAGCAGTGTCACGTCTCCTTTATCTTGGCACACGTACAGCCCAGAATTAATTACGGAAAAGTACCCTGTTTGAAATGAGTCAATAATAATCACTGGTTGAACAAGTAGTACTCACCCTGTTCATGGAGAGACCAGCCGCAATACGAGTACGATGGCTCGCAACGCCCTCTTTCATGAATGAGGGAGTCTGAACGAATAGCTTTCTCGGTTGTCATTGCGTGTGAGCCAAGGGCTACGCTGATTATGATGAAAGAAGTTAGCTGCATGTTGGCTTTTGTCGTATAAATTGTAGAATATTATGATGGTTGAAATGTCAATGTTAGATTGTTTTTGATGATACTTTGCTATCCCAGCTGAGATGCTGGGTATTTATTGCTCGTTTAAACATTGATAAGTCAGGGGACATAGAACGTGAACGCGTGTAATTGGCGCTGTGGATCTATTACAAAAGTCCCCTTCGGCAAGTTAATTTGTACAAGATTTAGAGTGAATTTAATTAAATTATCTCATTTCAGTACCTTATACATAGACGAACATATGACAACAGTATTCTCTAGAAGTCTTAGCAACATGTACAATGCTGACTTACCCCAGGACATGTTTAAAAACTGACTCAAGTGAATTATGTTCACAGGGAAGGAGGCGGCATTTTAGCCCTCGTGATTCGACTAGCGCGCAATCTACGAATTAAAGGCTAGTAAAATCAACAAATGCCCTCTGATCTCAGACCCATTGCTATCTCCTGGGCGACACATGACTAATTTTATGATTAAATAGAATAGGAAAGGTGGGAACATTTCCAAGGTCAAACAACGGTACTTGTATTGGAATGCAAGGCTAGGTAACGATAATAATGTGCCCCCGAGATGTCGGGTGGCGTTGTCGTTAACAAAGTGCCACGAGTCATGATGAGACTTACACCATCACTTGGCGCGTGATTATCCAAGTCTCTGAAGCCCACAATCGAAGACGATTAGTTATGCCCCGACGAAACCCCGAGAGAGTTCTGTCCTCTGTGACAAACCATGATCAAGGATTGGCACAAATGAGAGCTTCGGATTTTGTTCAGACAGTCATGTATTTGAAAATACATGGATGACGAGATACCATCGAGCCTTATAATTGTATAGTGGCAAATATTAAACATCAATCACTCATTAAAAAAGGACAATGTGAATTTCATGCTTTATTACAATCGCTTAACGGCCCGATATCTCTAGGAACGGCAAGAGCTCTTTTCGGGCCGTCGGTGTGAGAACTGACGGCAGTATTTTGGCTAACTAGTATCGTCGAGAAGCCAAAGGGATTGATTCTCACAATATAGTTTTGGCTTCACATAGCACTGTTTAGGAATGACCCATAATATCCACTCTGACTCGTTCAAAAACGTGTTGTAATTTAAGTCACCAACTGCATTTCCCATTTCTTCTTAAATGAGTATTTTTTCGAATTTCATTCTTAAGCCTATAGAGCTCTTGTAGTAAAATCCACTTGATCAGTAGTTACTCTGCTTCCCAGGTGTCATCTGTGCCGCAGACTGGAGACCTATAACATTTTTAGAGTTAACTAGTCTGCAAAAGTCCATTAAATAGGCTTTTCGTTTGCGCAGACTCAGAACATGTGGCGGCGGGAGGATCAACACGACACGGTGCTTGAACGTTAAAGTTGTAATGGAATGATAATTATCATCGCTTGGCTGCTCTGAATGTCTGCTGAGGCAGACTGAAACGCCTTGCAGTCTAGTGCTAGCTACCCTGGACGCAATATTTTATCGCGACTGAAAACCTAGTACGAAAAAGCGTGCTATTGACACATTAGTACATACTACAATCCGAAAAAATGCAGCTATTTACAAGATATTATTTAGCAATGACGTGAAGACGCGCAATTCTATTCTAGTGCCACATCATGCCTTTCCGTCAGAAGTCACCCTGGCAGTAGGCCTGGTTACATCACCCAAGAGTTGCTTAGCCAACCATAGTAATATGTAAATCATCATCACCGATCCTTGTTATACCACTAATAGATGCACATCCTTTTTGCCGACACTCTGTCATAGAGGTATGGGTAGCTATTAGAACGCCTTGAAAATACGCATTGCCATATATTATTGTGCAAAAATGTCTAATCTTTGCATCCATGAATACGGCACTGTATTCATGTTCAGGGGAGATAGAGATACAAATCAGGAGGCATTATGAAATGTTACTCACGGCACAAACACATAGCTCATTGTTGGAGGATACAATTGCTTTCTATCTAGCAGTTTCATTTTGATCTTAATTCCGGGTCATGCGAGCCCCAAGGGGAGTTTACGCATCCAATTCATTCCATGAGGCTAATATCACTGTCATTTCCGTCTTTGTTCCAATCCAATGACTTGGATAAAACCACGATTGCGGGATGTACCACTATTTCGTCTTCCCCCTTCCCTTCATCATCGCCTTTCTGCACCACTAAAGGGAAACAGACACAGCTCACGACGCAATTTCCAGTCTCATCTTCTTCATGGACAGTACCAAAATCATTTGGGGCCTCGACCATGAGAGAACTGTTGAATTCGACAATTGTCTCGGGGCGGTCGTTTTCGTCGAATTCAGGTTGAAGGGGTGGCAACATCATAAATTCTGCGCGTTGACATCGCATCTGAATGGATACATCGACCATTTCCACTATAACACGGTGCAGGCGAGTCCAGAGATCCTCTTCCATGATGTCAGGTGGCGGCAGTAGCCTGCAAAAAAACCGAAAGATCCTCTGTGCCACCGCCTCAGTGTCCCGGTCTCTCCCGGACACGAAGGTTTCCTCTTTGGTTAAGAGGGTTATGGTCACCGCGCGCCACTGTCTTCTGAGCTCCACACTTGTATCCTTGTCCTTCTCAAGGAACTTGTCAAAGCCCTTTAGCATGGCGCGTGTAACACGGTCTAGGCCAAAAAGGTACCGTGTGAAGATGTATTCCCAGATCATGTTAAAAGCAACACAAATGAACACGTAACGACGCTTCAACCGATCCTTCAAGTAGTCATCGACGTTAGTCTCGTCCAATATGGCTGTTTTGAGTTGATTTTGCATAGCCACATCATTCATTTCTGCTGTATAACGACTCATACGTGTATCTGAGCTTTTGGAAAAACGAATGACCCAAGCTTGCATCAATTTGAAAAGTCGTTGACAATGTACGTCGAAATGATCAGCATCGTGAGTCCTCAGCTGATTGATATGTTCGCCAGAAATAGCTAGTATTTGTTCTTTTCTGAATTGTGTCATTTCCCTAATATTCTTTTCATTTGTGATGGAGTAGACCTGTATATGATTCAAGATATTGTGGAGTGGAGACTCTGGATTATTGGAGAAGCCCCAGTCTGTAGGCTGAATTTCTTGTTCCAATGCCTGATTTGATTCTTCAGCCTCCATGAAATTTGTCTTAGTATTGAGAGTTACTACATCCCCATGGGGGATTGGAGTATAAGGAGAAGATAGCTTGTTGTTGTCCGCCAGGTTTGCTTCATTCTCAAGGTCTGAGTGGTTGCCTGCGGATTGCGGTTGCTGCCGGTCGTCGCTTTTGCTATCCTCGTTTGTGTTTGCGCTGGGTTCTTCGATAAGGCTATCATCTTCAGACCACTCATCATCGGTCGGAGCAGGTAAAGGGAGTTGATGACTGTAACTCTGACTTCCAACAGATTCTTCATCTGTCCACTCATCATCTGCTGTTGCAGGAGGCCGTAACGAACTCGAATTGGCCTCTCCTTCAACCACATTTATATCATTTGAAATAGAGAAGTTTGAACTTATTTCTTCAGATTCTTCCGTGAGTGCTGCGACCTCGGATTTTGACACTAATGGACCCGTAGGTACACTTTCAGGTGCAGGTTGGGTGTGGTCTGGTCAGTGTTAGCTCTCTCAAGTTTAGAAACTAATACATAAGCCTAACAAACCTTCCGGGAATATGCCACTGTCGTTATTTGTGAGGTGGCGACCTAAAAACCATCCATCCCTGAACTTCTCATCTAGCTCGAGGACTTCTATTCTGTCTCCCTTTTTCAATGTCAACTCATCCGGCTTTCGGGCCACAAAATCATCTATGTATGTGGAACGCGTGTGTTAGACAAGCCGGAATGCATTGGCGTGGGACGGAGCGATCTATCGAGCTTAACAATAGAAACTTACATATCGCAATCAATATATCTCCTTTAGAAACATCTTTAGCCTGCGGCAGTGGCGTAATTTCTAAGTGCTGGGAATCCTACAAGTTAGATATGTTGTCAGCCCATGCGCAAGTAAAATGCAAGGAGCGATTCAAGCAGGTATTTAAGCCATCAAACTGGGTTGGGCTGCCTAATTATCGGCCAAGCGGGCGATAACAAATCTGTGATATCAAAGTAATCTGAAGCAGGGGACTTCTATACTCACAATAGGCTCTCGGCGGAAGTGGTACACGGCTCCAACAACAGGTGGCGCATTTGGGCTACCCCAGCTTGGCATTGGAAGGTCGTCCGTCTCCTCTTCATCCTTACGTAGTAGGTGTCGAATAGGACTAGGGAACTTCTGCATTCTGCGAGGCACATCGAAGAGATCCATCTCGTAATCTCTATCCCGCACCTCCTCTGGCAAACAGCTCGCCCACAACTCGATCTTAGAGAATTGACGTTTGTCCTCATTATACGTGAACTCGCACACGTAAACATCCTCATCATCAGGAAACCCGCAAGGCCGTCCCTTGATAAACTGTGTAACGAACATAACAAAGCAATGATTAAGAACATCTTCAATCCGGTGGTCATGGTAATGTCCTGTCTTGACCACCTCTTTCTCGAAAAAGGTCTTCTCAAAATAGTGTACCGTTTGTTCTGGTCGGTAGTACCAGCACACATTAATCCATGCTTGTCCAGCGAGATCTTGCCATTTATGATATATTTGCGCCACGATAGGCTTAGCGAGGTCATTCTGGTTCCGGAGATATACCCAGTCGCCTGATATAAAAGTCAACAGCTGTTCAATATATGGTAAAACTTGTGAGTGAATGGCGGTGACACATACCGACTTTCAAAGGTAGTTTAACATCCTCATCATGATTGTCGACCAGTGGCGGGCCACTTTCAACGGAGAGAAACGACCAACTCTGTGGCACTTCAAGCAAAGGTGGCTCACTTGGAAACTCATATCCATCCAAATTCCGCTTTCCGTCCTCAAGAACTTCTGTTACTGGAATATCATTGAACACCTCTAGATCCCGATTTTTCATAGAAGCCTGAGAGAGATTTTTCCTGTCTTCTTCATCGACACTAAAAGACGCCGACATATTGTCATTGTCGTATGTATCCTCATACACATATGAAAGTGAGAGAAATGCGAGCGACTTCAGATGAATCGCGATATGATGCGAAAGCCTCTCTCTCACCCGGGGCTCCAGGCCTTCTGGGACACATCCACAAAGAGGGCATACAAAAGGGTCCCTTGTCGCGATTCTTCGATTACGTCGAGCTCGCCCTTCAAGTTTGGACCTTGAGAGCTGATTGCCATGTTCAGTACTCAGGTGGTCCACGAAGGCGTGTTTCTCGTCAAACTCAAGAGGAGGATCATGCCCGATGTCACAGTACCATTGCTCAGTATGGATCCTATCGGACCAAGTCATTGAATGCCGTGTCTGCATGTGATCTAGCCAGTCTTGTCTTCGTGTGAAGTAGCGAGGAGGGTCAACACATTCTTCCGAAATGCAGACGTAAGGTTCCAGATCTTGATCAACATGAGCCCTGCTCCGGTATCAGTTCAAATAGGCCTCGTTCAAAGGTTTCTCTTCGTACTCACTCCCAAGCTTCCTTTGTCAAATCCGACTCTTCAAGTGGATCCCCGCAAATACTGCAAATGTGGTATTTCTTCTCGTTGGAAATTTCTGGTTTCGGGGGATATTGGAATGCATCCCCCCTATCGTCCTTGATGGTCCAGCCTTGACTCACTATGGATCCTGATGGTCTGTTTTTTGTTCTTGTAAGCTTGCTGACTACTGAAGGGGATAGAATAGATGGGAGGGTTTCGGGCGCCATAGCTCTTGAACCCCTGTCGACTGTACAGTGGCCAGTGCTAGTATCCGGCCTGTTGTTGTTGTCTTCTGAGACGCTGCCCTGGTCAAAAATTTGGACATCCGTGCTCACGCCATGTCTCTCGAAGGCTAATTTCGTATTGTGTTGTTGCAGATAAAGCAAAGAGGCACCTCGTTTGTGGATTGATGCCCCCAGTTGATTGCATAAACTCCTTCTTGCGTTAGGATATCTTGCTTTCACGAGCAAACAACAGAGAGACTGGGTGTCGTCGGCACTAGATCCATGTTTTGGCGTATACATCCGCCTGGATGAACGGCGAATAGCCACAGCTAAGATCAGCAGTCTATCTATTGCAGCCTCTGTCGCATTGAGACCAAGTACGTCTAATGCGCTATCATCTTGGTTGCTAAGGACCGATTCCTGAGAACTATGCGACTCGGAAATGCTGTTTGATTCTACATTTAATTCTGTCGGTGGTTTAGAACATCGTTGTGAAAAGAAAAGAAGGGATATTTACCCCACTTCAAGTTTCTCTCAACCATCTCAACAAGTTCAAGTACCATTTCCTTGACTTTGCTGTGGTCATGAAGGCGGGCATCCAAAGACGCCTTCGGTGCTGCATAGACACCCACATAAGCTATCCAAAGGCCAAACCGCCCTCGAAGCTCCTCCACGAGTAAGAATTGTGGGGTTCCATTCTCGGTTGACTTGAGGAGCTTTTCGAAAAGTTCCGAGCATGTACGCGCTGCATCGTAGATTGACGAGCTCACGTTCCAGCCCATAACGGTCGGTATGTTTGCGGGCGCCGCAAATGCAATGCATCTACTGGAAGATGGTGAGGAATTAGGTCATTGACTTCGCTTCAACCAGGGTCAAGTCGGCTTACCCTTGCGGGAATTTGTTACGCCGATGCCCCGCCCAGTTTGAAGCTGAAGTGCTCCACTCACAGCCTACAACAAATCGAACCGAGACGCTGGCTACATTTCATTTGGAAGCTTGCCGTCGTCTGGAACAAACAGCTGCTTGCTAGTTTTCATGGTCGCTCATATATTATGGGGCGTCTTGCCGACGAGGATGGGGAATCTGTCCAACTCTTCCTCACGGTTCTCCCGACCTTCATAGAAGCATTGCCGCCCCGGCCAAGTCCAGAGCCAGCTACCAGTCGGAGACAAGAAGCCCTCAAAAATGTAGTCTCTATCCTGCGATTTGAAATCCAGGAAATGCAGCAGGTACTGACAGAGACCCGGGCCGAGTACGACCTTGACGACAGGCATATTCGCAATGCTTCTGATGCGCTAGAAGACGTTCTGTTTTGCCTGGAGGACCTTGTAGAGGTAGACAACGGTTGTGATCATGTATGTGATAGTGTCTAAAACTAAACTATCGAAAGATATTCAAGGCTGATGATTTTTAGGATTCAGATACGGTGTTTCCTCGGTTGAAGCTGTTACGAGACCGAATATTGGACGATCACCAAAGCTCGTCCACGAGACCCAAGGAATATTCTCTCATGAACCCACTAAGTGCAATATCCTACGGGAAGGAAGCGGTCCATTTGCGCCAGACAACTCGCGTGGCAAAGCATTTCAACTCCACTATGAGAACAGTTTTTGACTCTCTTGCCTTCGAAGTGGAATCTCAAATGCCGCAAATATTCCAACAATATCAGCCAGACGAAGGCTCCAACAAACAGAAGGAAGCCATGAAAGAAATTTACCAAGCCCGAAAACTGTGCGAAACTACCAAATGCTTGTTCAATATTCTGACGAGTGAGAATATGGCATGTCCTGCGTCTCACAGAGCACTTATTCATCTCTCTGGCTTCAGTCAGCCCGAAATTGACATGATATTGTCTCTTTGTGCTGAGTCAGAGTTGAAAAAAACGAAGAAGTGGCACCAGGTATTCTGGACTAGCAAGACTCCATCTAATGCGCGCGCCGCACCATGCTCTGACAATATTTGCGCTGTACTGAAACGGTCACGAAAGTTTAAGAACATTCTTCGCATTTTCTTGCATGAGGATGGAACTTGGAAATGCCCAGATGTTTCCACTGCGGACCGAATGCAGGGTTATACTGAACCCCCCGAGTTCACATTGGAGCATCTTCTTAGCGCAAAAAGTAGCTCCAACAAGAAACTGATGAAGAAGGACAAACTGGACCTTGCCGTCACAATATCCCGGTCCTTACTACATCTATCAGGAAGCCCACTACTTCAAGGACAGTGGAGTGCTGAAGATATCTACATCACACAATCTATAGACGAGAACTTCGCAGATGGGCTGCGTACCAAACCATATATTGTTGGAGAATTGAAAAATCAATATCTTTCGGGCAAGCCAGAGGATTCTTCAAAAAACAACCGCTTTGTCCTCGATCTCGGCGTTCTTCTTTGGCAACTCTTGTTTGGTCGCAAGGTCGTTGTCGAACCCGAAGACGAGGAGTCGGATGACGAAGATGAGCCCAGCCTATCTCTATTTAATGCTTTAAATCGCGAGCATGGCAACTCTCAGGAATTGTTTGTTGAAAAGCCATGCTTGGATATCATCGCCAATTGTCTCAACCTTTACTCCTTGTATCAACTCGACGAGCAAACATTCCGAGAAAAAATGTACTGGGATGTCATCGCACCACTTAAAGAGTACCTGGAATCCTTTTACAAGTCTCAGGTACCATTGCAAATCGACCGGGCTAAGTCAAAGCCGCTAAAAGCACGATACCCCTCGGTGCACAGTGAAATCGATCTACCCAACCTTTCACTTCTCAACCTTCAGACAAAAGGTTCACCTAAAAAGGCGACACAAATTAAAAATACACGTTTTCCAGTTATTAAAGAACAGGTAGTTGTACCACAACCAAATATTACCGAGCATACCTTACTCGAATATTCTGGAAGTGTAAGTTTTGATGAGCATCAGAGTGACATAGTCCTGCTAACCCTGCGCTCTTAGATAAAGGATAGCCACACATGGCTAGATAAATTCGACATATTAAATCGAAAGCTGAAGTCACTAAAAGCCCCTGATAGACCACCCGTCAAGATTGCCGTGCTTGATACTGGCTGCGACATTTATGAAGATTACTTTGACGGTCCCGGGGTTGGCCAGGATGAGAGGTTAGATGGACGCTGGATTGACTATGTAGCACAGTCAGAGGAAATAATTGACGAAGATCCCAACAAGCACGGTACTGCTATGATAACCTTGCTGCTTCGACTTCTTCCGGACGCCGATATATTTGTGGCCCGTGTGACAAAGAATACGGAAGATCTGGGAGTGGCTCAAGAAAGAATTGCTAAGGTGAATAAGTTCAAGCAGAACCTAAACATATCATAAGCGCTAACACTGAGCAGGCGATTCGACATGCCGCGGAAATATGGGACGTCGACATAATATCTTTATCGTTTGGCTTCACGGACTCTGTTCCCTCCATCGAAGACGCTATTTCATACGTGGATAAGCTCAAAGGAGGGAAGATTCTCTTCTTCGCTGCTGCCAACAACCAGGGCCGAAACCAAAAAGAAATGTTCCCAGCGTGGTGTGAGTCTGTCACATCGGTTCGTGGAACAAGTCACGATGGCTCCTTTATTTCACGATATAATCCAGACACCTGGGTACATAACCGCGGCAAAGAGCTCTATGGGACTCTCAGCGAGGGGGTACCATGTGATTGGGTCTCAGGAAAATTAGTTAAATCAGGCTGTTCCGTGGCAACGCCTATCGTCGCCGCCATCGCGGCTACAATTATCCGATTTGTGGGTTGTAAGACAGAGAGCTTTGACGATATAAAAGACGTGGAGGATCTTATTAGGACTCGGAGCGGGATGTTGTCTGTATTTAACGTCATGACTGAGTCTCAGGAACAATCCAGGCGGTATTTAGCGCCATGGCAGCTATTTGAAGATGGCGACGGGAACGGAGTTGCCGGGGTACACGCTATTGGCTATGCTTTGTTACGCCTTCCAGGACAACGATTCAAAAATAGATAATCCACGTGGGCTTTGTATCGGAACCTGTTTTATTTTCGAAGCGCCTTCTAGGGGGTTACCTCATTTGTGAAGTTTTGAAGCTAAGTGCAAAGTGGCATATCAGCGGAGAATCAATTCAATGTGGGGTTTTACGGTTGGTAAACTTATTATAACCTTCATAAATTTAATCCTCAGATATGCTCTTATTGCGTCTCCTGTATCAAGTCCCAAGTGCTTAAGCTCTATGTTACATTTTATGAAAAGTCACTCATCCACTCTTATACACAATGTTGATTCGCTTAGTCTCGTCAAATTCTACCTCCATACATTCTACGCCCTTCAGAATATCCGGATCTACAGTACCACGTTCAACCTCGATCCTTTCACCCTCGCAAGTATCCTCAGGAACATCCCCTTCAAGCAGTGCGCCTTTGCGATAATCGCTCGTTACCACTCCCTTATCTCTCGGCCATCCTTTTGGTTTGATCACCATAAGCTGGTAGGCAAAAATGATATCATCATCTGATTCGGAGTGACTTGCAAGTGTCGTTTTAAACAACCCACCTGTGGTTCCGCCGGCAGATGCAGCCCCTGTCGCTATATCTCCTCTCACCTCCGCTTTCAGTTCTGTTGAGTGGCTTTCCCCACTCAATGCAGTAAAGCCCTTCGCGATCTTAAGCCCAGTCACCAGGTATACTGGTTTGTGAAGAAGCTGACCAGGACGCATGATATTTTGAACTTGAGGGAGCTCGCACAGGGCATTGATATAGTCGTCGGAGGGGTCTTCTTTTAGTGACAGTGTTTCCAGTGCCTCCATTTTGTAATGTCCATGTTTCAAGTTGGTATATATGGCACCGATTTTAATGGCAATCTTCTCAAGAAAAACAGCCCAAATGGTCAGGTCCAAACTTCGCAGCCCAAAGCTCTGCAGCTTTTCGACGGACAGCTGAAAGTTTGTTTCGGTAACAGTTTCCGTTGGCATGGGATTCTGGGGATCTGGTTTGACAAGAGCACGGTGCGGGATTAAAGGGTCGACAATGACATTGCCTATCGCAATCCTCCCTCCTGGGCGGAAATTCCAGTTAGGGGCGAGCAAATATGTCGGGTATTGTACAGTGGTCATGTTTAAGTAATACACTGATTGTTTTGAGTGAATAAAGAACTATTGGTGTCTTGATTAAACGATGTTATGCACGTCAATCAACATGATCAATACCAGGCAGCAGAAACTACTGCGCATGGATACCTGGTTCCATTGGTTGTGACGTAGCTCATCATCCTCCTCCACCAATCAAATCAAATGTTAGGCCCACTGAGGAGCTAGAATTCCAGATAGACCATAGGATACCACACCTTATACAACGTAATTACGCCTATACTAGTCAAACTTTCCTGTATGCAGAAGTCACTGACAACAACATCTTCAAGGGCTTCCAATAATATAATAATTTCCTCCCACACTCGCCCTTCATTACCATAATCCCATAAAGTCTCGACATATTACCTTTCGGACGGTCATCAAGCACGTGTTTGAGTAGATGTGGACGTGTATAGGGGCCGACGATAATTTACCGACGTCAAGTGCCCATGTGATCCAGCCAGCCGCATTTGGCGGGGCTTTGGTTGGCTCATACACGCCAACAGCAAAGGTAGCGGGGTACTAGGCCGGTCACAATTTAGATCGCATCAAGCTCTCAATTCGTGCCGCCCAAGGGCCTTGCTTTTCTGCTAGACCCCACGGGTGCCGTGGTTTCTCCACAGCCTACCAGTTTACGCAATGGGTCAACCAAGGCACTGTGCCAACTCGGCCGATGTAATAGATCACGAAAGTCACTCACATCCACAGATGCCAATTGATCCAAAAGCCGAGTAGGGATCTCTCCCTGCTTTTATCCTCAAAGCGAAGCAGAGCTTCAGAAAGGGAGGTTAATGACTACAGCTCATTAAAAACCGGGCTTCCAACTTAAGTGGGTTACAGCTTTATGCATGTACACATATTAAACCACTTCCTTTCCCTTTCCCGCAACACTCTGCTCCTTCTCTTAGTCTCGTAAGAAAGGAGTGGGCAATAAACGTCAGGGTGAGCCGAATTAATCCTGTTGCTGCGTCCCTTGTGCATTTCATCTTATCTTAGTAATATCTTATCAAATGAGCCCTGCTTAAACCCAAGTTGTGATTGGCTCCCACAAAGGGACAAGGATACCGCTTCCCCTGTCACACCGTTGTCTCAATGTTTCAGGCATAGTGTGATTACCAGCAATACACAACCATTCCTGGAGAGGTGCATACACACCTTGTCTTGACGGTGACAAAATAGGCAATTGAACCTTCTAAAAGCCAGTCTTGCATTTAACCGATGTAGACAGGCCTTGGCATTACACAATACTGCCTTATCATTAATATTCAGGGAAAATTAACCGCCCGCAATAAAACGTTTGTACCCCCACCTCCATTGGATGTCCCGATCTAAAGCCCCTCCGCTATTGCTCTCCTGCTAGCGATTCAATTCACGTATTCCAAATGGCTGGCTCTGTTCAACAACAAATTAGTGAGCCAATTGTAAGTTCTCAGTAAAGTCTTGGCGTAATCTAATCATACTTTCTCTAACGCCACAACTCAGGTGGCAGATACACTCGATGATGGGGACTCTGGAATCTCGGCTGTGAGCGATTTCACTCATCCTTCACCTCAATGGATTATGGGCACTAACGAAATACAAGCCCATCACTACCAGTCTTGCATCACTTCGGTCAAGCGTATTGCGATATCAGGAAGAAAATGGCAGAACATACCATGCCATGAGTTCTGGCAGTAGGTATAGCACAAGAGCACGTCATAGTACAATTCTGATTGTCGACATGGATAGAGTACAATTTTCCAAATGATGAACGAGAGAATGAGCGCCTCGGTATGTTTGTCATACATGTAAGGTCCAACCCAGCTAATAACTCTGTATAGACTTGCAGCATAATCTGTGGCTGCTCACGCTTCATGGAGAGCTGGGATTAAGCCCCAAGGTCAAAGATTCAGCCAAGCGTGTCCTGGATGCCGGTACTGGGACAGGAATTTGGGCTATTGAATATGGTACGTTGGTTTTGCTGTTTTGAAAAAACACACTGCTGACCGTATTTGCCTTTAGCCGATAGCCATCCAGATTCAGAGGTATTTACCCATCTAATTCCACATTCGCACCACTTTAACAGATATGTCACAGGTTCTTGGAGTTGATCTCAGTCCTATTCAACCTTCATTGTAGGTTTCATAATGTATTTTATAGCCACAGGACGCATATTGGTACTAATGGTTGTCTTTGATAGAGTCCCGCCAAATTGTTCCTTCGTAGTCGACGACCTCGAAAAGGAGTGGACATGGTCTCAGCCTTTTGACTTAATTTTTGCCCGGGTAATGGCAGGATCCTTCGCCGATATGCGGGAATTTATCAGAACGGCTTACAAGTACTCTATCCTGATCTTCCTTTTACAACTCAACGAAGTTACGCATGGGTCGCTAACTTTCATCGTATAGAAACCTAGAGCCTGGAGGGTACCTCGAGATGCAAGACCTTGCGCAGCCTATTCGGTGTGATGATGGGACGTTGAAGGAGGAGAGCGAGCTGAGTCGCTCAGGGCGATTGTTTATCGAAGCCAGCACCAAGGCTGGCCGCCCTATAGATGTTGCCACAAAGTATAAAAGCCTTCTTGAAGAGGCTGGCTTTGTTGATGTCGTCGAGAAACAGTATAAGTGGCCACTAAATCAATGGCCAAAGGATAAACACTACAAGGAGATTGGAGCCTGGACACTTGAGACCTTAAGCACTGGTCTCGAAGCACTCTTTCTTGCTTTGTTCACCAGATTTTTGGGCTGGACCGTAGAGGAGGTTACTGTATTTTGCGCCGGTCTCAGGAAGCAACTACACGACCGGAGCATCCATGCATACGTCCCCGTGTAAGCCTCCATCTCCCTGCTGGAGCCACCAGAAGATGATTCGAACCCGCATACTGATTACTGGACAGCTACATCGTTTACGGGAGGAAGCCTGAAAATGAGAAGGGGTCTGAAACAAATGCTTAAAATTGGTTTATATTTAAGTTCCACCAAACCAGAGGAATTAAGTTTATGTCTCATCTTAGTAATTGTTATTTAGAACTAGGATCGCAAGCAACCTGTTTAGATAAGGGTACTGGCAATTTCAATACACTCATTAAATTTACCTTTTTAGATCAGAAAGTAGCTTAGAAACGTTAGTAATATTATAATCGACCATCTTGGGCGTCAACCTTTACTAAGGTTAGAAAATAATTCATTGATATTATCGGCTTTACTGAGCCTATTATCACATGTGCATGATTCCAGTTTGGTGAAGAGAAGATCCTGTCGTTTAAAAAGAGCATTTTGATTGACCGTTCATCGACAGATTTACGGTATCGCTCGCGAATATCCAACAATCTTTACACGACGCGATCAATATAGTATCCACCGTCTAATGCCCGTCTCATTCCATAATAATTCCCACTCACTGGTTGGCGTTTTGCCATTCTATTCCTTGATTTTGCCAATAGCATTCCATGATGGCCATCCGCAACACAATATCGATTCCCTCTCCATTTGTAATGGTAATATCAGAAGCGCTTCTATCGTGGAGAGGAAATCAGGCCTGATTTGCCTACAACAACCCAGCCTCCGAGGAGCGAAGAAATACCCATGAATAGGATAAGTGTCCCGTAAGATGACCCATAACCAAAGCGATGGTTATCTGATACAGTCCCTGCATTTAGTAGTTCTACACCAGCAAAGCCTCCACTCACAAACCCAACCCCCCTGGCGCCAGTTAGCAAACCGTACAGCATCCCAGAGTCGACGGCCTCGTTTCTCTCGGCCGACTCACGCTCAATCTGTTTAAGCATACCTCCCCATGTAGCACTATAGCCACTCGAGAAAAACCCAAATGCATGGAGAAGATGATTAGCAGGCCAATTCCACCCTGAGCGGTTAAGCCCCAAAACAGGAAAACAGAAATAGCACTGCTGATGGGTGGAATCGCGGATACAGTTCGAGCTGAAAGGATGCCATTTTTATTGTCGCTCAACCATCCAAATATTAAAGATGCAATAATGCCTGGTGCGTTGAAGAGTGCCAACATTAGGGTGCCTGAGCTCTGAGATAGCAAGATGATGTCTCGGGCGTAGGTACTCAAATATGTCTGTGGGATACCATAGCCAGAACTTTGAAAGACAATGGCAATGCTGTAAAAGTAAATGGACCGATGCCTGAGAAATTCCCATGGGATTCTGCGTGCTCCAGTTTGGTGTATAGAGGCTCTTGAAGGGTGTGTTGGTATCAGGCAGATGGAAAAGATACTTGTTCCACTAACAATCGCAGTCCACGCTTTTAGCGCCGTCCGTTAGCCGTACATATCAATCAAAGCTCGAATCATGAATGGGCATGTTGTTCCAACAATATTCTTGCAAGACAGAACAATACCATATGCCAAAGCACGGTTGCTGGTGGTATACCACTCCCCAAGGGAAAGCGTGCTGGGACTGTAGATGAGGGCACAGCCAAATGCAGATGTGATGCCCTGAGTTACAACCAAGTGCCAGATATTAGTGCTGTAAGTAGACAGGAAGAAGCTCAGGCATGCAATCACTGTGCCGCAAACCGCAGCTAGCTGACGATGGCGAGCCCATTTTCTGGTGAACAGCGCAAACAGAAAGGGCATGGATAGATACATAACTCCATTGGCAGTCATGCCAATTACGCCAGCAATATTGCGGTCTCCCTTCAATGTCCAGTTTTCGACGTAATATTGCTGGAACACGCCGTAGCTCATAGCAAAACCTAAGATTTTGTGAGCAGTTTTGAAATTGAATGACGAGACCAGGCGTACCCCATATTGGCAGCTGAATTATTCCAGATCCTATTAGAACACCAAGTTTAGTCCATTTTGATTCATTATGTCTCGAGTAGATCTGCTCGACATCCGTGGTCCTTTGACCAATATCGAAAGTATCCCGTTCGCCAGTCGAAAGTCGCAATTGTGCGGGAGAAGTTTGTTCCTCTTCCCTCATAATGATGGAGCTAGTACCTGAAGTAAACACAATCAATTCTTAGAAGACAACACAAGAGGGTGTCAACAAGGAGAGGGGTTATTACGTCATTCTTAATTCTTAGGGCGTCTTTGCTCAGTCGTCAGATGTGATAAGCTCATTGTCTTCCTTCGATTCCAGCTTTATATATGTTCAATCCAACTCAGAAAAGTTCTGTAGGATCGCGATGGAGTCGTTTGGCGACTTATATCAGGCCGCCTACAACAATGAGGGCGGGTTGGTAGATATGTTGTGGAGGAAAAAGCAGTGCTTGTCGTATCGACGATCACGGAGGAACATCACCATCCGTCTACCCCGCTCAAGTAATCACATCATCCCCGGCGGCCAATGGCCCACGGCTAGTAAATTGCATGCGTGATTGTGCTATTGTAGAAGATGTTCCTTTTAGTGATGTATAGAATACTTTATACTTGTGTATATTCATTCTTATTAGAATAATTTAATATTGGTTTGATAGTTTAGTTGCTGAGATTTAGCATTGCTTTAGGTACTCCTGTACAGCTTCTGAAACAAGAATCTTAGTCGAGATCTAATTTGGTGTTGAGTAAGAAAATCGCATCATGATTCAATACTGTTCTATTGGCGTATTGGAGCTAATTTGTATTTTGCTGTTTGGAATTGTTCAAATGTTGTTTTGTCTGGAAAGCAGAGCCATCTTTCGCCACCGACCTTTTCGCTGAGCTTCCAAGTCAGAGCTGTAATTCCGCTTAACTTCTTGGAATGTTATTTACTATAAACGAGTGTTGCGCCACAGTATGTAGGTTGTACGGTTTAATATAAAAGATAAATGCTCCGATTAAATGACTATTAATGTATGACTGAGAGAAAAGGTAAAATAAAATTGCAAAGTTTCCAAAATTATATCCATTCTTCCTTTCGAGGATTCGGGAATAACTTTAACATGTTTTTATAGGATCTTATCCTTATCAGTGAGAGTTGCTATAAAAATGTCAGTATTAAATTGTTAAAATAGCAGAGAGAACAACATACACAATGTCGGATATCGCAAGCGGGATAATTATGCGGATGTGAAAATCCTTCGCCTTTTCCCCTGCTACTCTTATCATCTTGCGCTCCATCTTACGCATATGGGCATATCCAATCACACAGTGAGCTGCTTGCCCCACGACAGGCGCAAGATGAAGAGCCTCCGTTGCCGCGTTCACCACGTGCTCTTCGAACCCAAAGTGCCCAATATCCTTGATGATTTCTATGCACATATCCGTTTTGGTGTTGCAAGAAGCTTGTAGTTCATGGTGATACTTGACAAGTACAGCCGGGTCGCCAAGCCCAAAGGCAGCCAGCGTGAGCGCAGCAAACTTTTTGCCGCGACTGTACTTTGTGTATGCACCTCCCCCAGGCATCGTGGCTGCCAGTCCAACGACAAATTTGTTGAGACGGTACTCGCCACTATGGCGCAAGTCTTCGGCCCTGGATTCAATGAGAGCTTCGCAGTCGACTGAGAGCTTTATTGAGAGACAATTGCGCAAACAACCATCATCTTTACATGGAGCAGTCTGGAGATGTTGACGCGCAAGGCTACGATACAACTCTCTCCAGCCTTCGGGAGACTCGAGGTTGTTCGTCATGCTCTGCGACTTTGTCATGGTGGTAATGGCAATTAAGGAGTACAATTAGAAGGATTGATATTGAGGATACACGTAAACATCACGCAGGGAGGAGGCCCATTTATACATCTGCAGCTTCATTCAATCCTTCTTATTGTCTCTTATCTTCATCTCTATGCTCGTATTTCCAACACTAGTTGATGCTCACCCGTTCAGACTCGACTAGTTTACAAAATTGCGCCATTCAGAAACAAGTGTCTATCATGGCGCAACACAAAGGAAATTGGCCACGGCTGAAGCGGCACAGAAGGCTCCCTTGTGACCTGGTTAATCCCCTGGAAGATATCACCAAGAGGGCATCTTTGAGACTGATCAATGGTTCATTTTCCAATCATTACCACTCAAAAACGCCTTCAATACTTGACGCTACCACTTACCCTGCCGACTAGCCAGTCTAGTTCCTGATCTTGACGATGCCATGGCTGATTTAGGTACGAATTTCTCCGGGATAAGGCGGGGTAAATCAACGGCCTGATGATAGACTTTGTGCTTGCGTGAACTACATTGCCGATAAACCCGATTCGGTGGTGGACCGATTGGTGTTTTGGGTTAATGAAATCGAAGCTGAAAACTACTTGACTCGCTGCTCTCGCAGCCACCCATCTAATCGGGGTAGCCGCTAAGTCGGCTTGGAGTGACAGTTCATCAGATCGACGCCACTTTAGGGCTGAGATAGCTAATTAGTTTACGATTACGGAGGGAGCCGATCGGGGCGTTCACCGTTGGGCTTAGTTGAAAGTTAATAAAGCTTCCCATTGAGTTTAGAGGCGCTTCAGCAATGAATACCGGTCCTCTAAGCAGACAAGGACTCCCTGAAAGCATCCTTGCGCTCATTAGGTTAAGATTTGCGAGGTAGTGCAACCCAAGCTAATTTACCCTGTATCGGGAGTATCAGTGTTGCAGTTTCACATTACAGCCGAGGGTATGAGACTCAATCAAGATAGGTTTGAATATTTCGAAAACAGTGCAGTAAAAAAAACTAGAGATGAGAGAAGAGGAAATTATACAATATTGGCGATCAAGGCTTTATTGACTGGTGGTGGCGCTATGTTTGTAGATTCACGTGACAGACGCTCTATGATCGTCCATTATTTCTTTCAAAGCGCAGAGTCTTAGGTTGGTCTCTGGGCCATTTTGAAGCTTGTTGTATATTTAAACCCCGAAATGAATGTATGGAACCCATCGCGGTGAGCCTTGTGTCTTGAGATCGTCATCTTCAACGCATAATGCAACGTTTCGCGATAATGCTCCGTCCTTCGACTCTTCACTATTTATTCCCAAGGACAGAGCGGCCATCCGGTCAAAGTTGATATCGGATCCGTTGTTTGCTTCTTCTTGTAACCAACGATCTCGAAGGTCCCTCAATGCCTTGTGGAGCCCATGGCAAACTGACTTGTCCTTCATTCCTTCATCCTTCATCACTTCGTACGTAATCCTAGCCACATCCACACACAGTTCATCATTGACTTCCCATAATGTGCCAATGACATGGCGAAAGCCAGCGAGCTGGAATGCACTAATAAGGCTGATATTTTCGTCGACAAATCTCTCATCTTTGATTTGACCCGTCCCACAAGCAGATAGGTAGGCCAGAAAAGGTGAATGCTTGCGGAGATTTATTTCAAATAAATCAGCCACCGTAAGAGGGTCAGTTTCGACGTCCTCTAGGAGCAGATGACTTTTTGACGGATCACCTCTGTGAGTAAACCCATGCCCAGCAAAGTGGAATATTTTGCTTCGAACCAGGGAGCTCAAGATGGCACCTTTACACCGATGTGGCTCAATAGGATTCAGATCCATAGACTTGCATATGCCATGCAATACTTCCACTTCTTTAGTTACAAATGGCAGTCGAGACTGCTTTGGTGTATCCTCCATCGCCACAACCAGGGCCAGGTTCTCACTTGGCGGCGTTGGAGGCTGTTGCCGACTATTGATGATTGTTCTTATAGATGAGCTATAGGATGACATCACCCTATCGCAAACCGCGTCATAAGATTGCAAGGAATGGTTTCCAGCAGCGTGAAGCGGAAAGTGGCTAAGACGTCCGGTCGGGATCCACCAGACTCGGGGCCATTGGTCGTTGGGTGGAGGTTCTGTGAATCCAAGGGCGCGTAGAATTGGCTCGGCTATTATGTCCCACAGCCATTCTAAGACCTGGCGGTTCCCCAGATCACCTGTTTGTATCTTTCCATAAAGCTCAAAGCTATGTAGATCAGGCAAAGGCAGCAGTCGTATCTGGTGCTCTTCAACAATTATCGCATCACAGCGAAACTTGCTGATGTTAATCACAATGATGGGGCCTAATTTAGCAGCATTGCGTATCTGTGATTCGCTGGGGGCGAGAAGGAAATCGTCGAAGCCTTCTTGCTGGCGTATCTTAGCAATGATATCGTCTAGTTCCTTCGCAGCCTGATGTCGCCGGTCGGTCAGAGTCTGCCAGTTATTCATGCGGCCTTCGCCCAAGGCATCATCGGGGGGGGATATTTCTAGGTCTCTAGTAAGACAAACAAATTGATCCGCCAATTTGGGATGTTTGTTTTGAAGCTCCAAAACGTCGATCCGCATCTCTTCTAATGATGTCGCTATGAGCCCGCGACCCTCTTCGAGCAGGGCTAGAGCAGCCAAGGGACCCTTATCGGCATTTATTGCCATGGCAGCACCATCTGAGGCGAATCCAGGAATCTGACTAAGCGCGTGTTGTTTGTCCGAATTTGAAAGTGACCGTGGTGATAACTTCGGTAAAAGACGCATAACGGAATGCGAAGTTTGGTAGGCACCCTCCCAGTCGGACACATGGGCGTAGCAGTCGAGAAGGTTAATACCGGCTTCAATTCGATCAAATTCCGGCGAAGTAGAAAGGTCCAAAGCCAGCTTGAACTTGGATATAGCCTCTTCATGGTGGATTGACGACCTTGTGTTTGTGTATGTCATGCTGAGGTGAAACCCAAGCTCGTTCAGACGGCGAGTGCGCGCTGAATGGTCCTGGGGTGTCAAGTCAACGGATTCTCTTGCCAACTTGGTGGCCTCTTCCAAATCCGTCAGATTTTCTGTTTCCGCAAACTTTTCCCCAAGATGGTTCGATAGAAATGACAAGTACACGGGATACCGCGGGTGATCTTTCGGAGTCACATTGATGGCTTCTCTAATGACTTCAATCGCTGTATCAAGGTCACTCATGGCACCTCTTCGCGAATACCTTTTACCGAGGCCATTGGACAGCGTGGCCAAATATCCCGCATAAAATGGGTGGCCATCTGGAAGCGCATCAAGTGCGGCTACTGCTAATCGAATAGCTTCCTCTAGGTCATATGGATTACTTGTCCTGGAATATCGTGTCCGGTACCATATACCGATATTTGATATGTGTACTGCATGGTCCAGATGATCTGGTGGAGTTATGTCAAGACATTCTGTTGCTAATCGAATGGCTCCGTCCAGGTCATCCATCGTGCCAAGTCTGAAGTAACGCTGACCGAGTGCGGCGGCAAGGTTAGTGAGAAACTTTGTGTGATCTAGGTTCTCTTTGGTGCTTGTTTCGACGGCATCTCTTGCAAAACGAATGGTTTCTTCGAGGTCAGTCATGTTCCCCGTTCTAGAATAACGGTTCCCGAGATGGTTTCCAAGGTTCGTGGATCGTTGTGGGCGGCTTCGGTGCGTCGGCGGTGTTAGATCAACGGCTTCTCTGGCGAAAAGAATAGCTTCCTCCAGGTCAGACATTGTGCCTTTGCTGAGGTATCTCTCCCCCAGCACAATTCCAAGCCCATCAGAATACTCGGCTCTATCCAGCCGGTTTCGTTCAGTTGAATCAACAGCTGCCCTAGCCAATTCGATAGCCTCATCAAGGTCTTCCTTGTTCCCTGTTCTCGAGTATCTAATTCCAAGCTGGACCCCGAGGTTGCTCAAAAGCTTTGCATAATTTGCATGTTCTTTTGAGGTTTTGTCAACAGCCTCCCTAGCAAGTCGAATACCTTCTTCAAGGTCTTCAATCTTCCCCGTTTCCTGATACTTATCATTCAACAGCGCTGCGCGGGTATTCAACACATCTCCATAGTCGGAATGATTCTCTACTCTCAGGCTATTTGCTCCTCCCGCCAATCGAGAAGCGTTGTTCTCAGAGTCTGACATAATTAAGCCCAAGGTTTTTGTTCCTTAAGCTTTTGTACTACAAAGATCAGCTAACTTCCAAAACGCAGCCGCATACCCTTTTCGGGTTTGGTTGGCAATGTCTGCAATACCATCAAACCACTGATATGAGGAATTTTCTACAATAGGCTGTTAGCTGACAGGACACACTGCAGCCTAAAGCCTCAAAGATGTGGATACTAAGTGCGGACATAAGCCAAATACTAAACCAGAAATGGTTTGCTTACTGAGCCTGCCCAGGTCGCGCGATTGGCCAGTGCTCGTAAGCAGATCACGCATTTTCCTGTGCCCCCACCTACAACCTAGCCATCCAAACTGTGTGCGACGCATATGAAAGATGTGCAAGACTTTATGTCAAGTGTCGTAAATGGATGTATTTAGAAACTAATAATTAAGGGTGATTCCCAGACACGTATCCTGGTTCAACAACTCTTGGGTATCGATCTCATTTCTTGATATATTATTTCTCGTCGAACCTCTCCTGTACGGCAGAGCCTCCCTCAACGCCGGTCTTGTCAAAGCCCAGTTGTGTGGTATCCCAGCCCTTGCTCTCGAGGTACTCACGGAACTTCTGGTCCTCCTGGGTGATGGTGTCCTGGCCAACGTGGGGGATAAAGACAAGAACAATAATAGCTGACAGAATGCACAAGCTGGAGGCAACCCAGAAAGGGTACTGGGCAGCCTGGATTTCGGTGTGTCCAGCCTTTTTGATGTAAGGGAAGACCCAGGTACCAACAAAGGCGCCAATCTTTCCGACGGCAGCAGCAATGCCGTAGTATCGGCCACGAACACCAGTAGCAGAAGTCTTGGCAGCCAAAAGTCCAATGTTGTTGCCGGGACCAAACTCTCCCAGGGCCTGGAAAATTCCAAAGACAACGGCGAATGCAGCAATGTGCTGGGAAATCTTGGCATACACTCCAGCCATGATGAATCCGACAAGAGCTTGAAGCGAAACTCCGAGGGCAAGGGTGTATCGAGGTCCAATCCAGTCACTGACAAAGGCACCAAGCAGAGTTCCAGGCAGGTAGAACATGTTGATGACAGTGTTCCAGCCAAAGACAGTGGTCAAGGGCGCCGTATCGTCGTAAATTCCGGAGAGGATAGATGACGAGTAGTAACCGAAGGCATACGAAGAGAACTAACGGCTATCAGCAAATGTTGACGCAACAACCTTTTTAAACAAGACTTACGTTGTAGAGGAACCAAACCAGACTAACGCAGAAAAGGCGGAACCAGTAGTAGCGAATGACCAAAAGGTAAGGGGTCTGGCGTCTCATCGATTGCTTGGCAAACTCCTCGGGCTCCTTGAGGCGCAGTCGCAGAACGAACAAGATGAGGGGGAAAACCAGACCAATACCAAGACTGGTTCGCCAGATGGTGGTGAAGTGTCCATTGTGGCAAGCAGCCGCAACAACGTCTGAACCATGTCAGCGACTCTTCAATCATGTTCGAATATTTGACTCACAGGGAACAAAAGCACCAATCACAAATCCAAAATCAATCATGGAGTTGGTGAAGAGAATGAACCAACGGTTTCGCTGGCCCTCCTTCATCTCACCACTGGACTCGGCGCATCCAACACTACCAGCGGGGTACTCGCCTATTCGCACGCGTTAGGTTGACTGCAGTGGCTGAGTTTATTCAAGGTCTCCATACCTCCAATACCAACACCGACGAAGAATCTCCAGGCTGTCAGCATGTTGAACATGCCCACGGGCTCGCCCTTGTAGTAAGATCCAGTAGCTAGAGCGGTAAAGATGATCAAAATCACAGTCGAGACCATCAGCGTGTTGGTTCGCGACCAGTGGTCGGCGAGGAAACCAAACACGAGCTGGCCCACGACAGTACCGGCGAAGGCGATATCACCGACATACTTGTACGCATTCGATTCAGTGTAGACAGTTTTGTACTGTCTCGAGAGGGTGGTGTTGACGGATCCAATGACCTATCACTAGTTAGAAAGGCGGCCCATGTCGAATCCTCGGCAAGCATCTCACGTTGTTGATATAACCATCCGAGAACAATCCAGCACCGCAGGCAAATACGGGCATGATAGTCTCAATCCATGGTCGCCGGTACTCGGGCTCGGCCACCACCACCGGTGAGGGTGAGTCTGGCGAGTCACGCTCAACAGAGCTCTCACTCTTCTTAGTAAATCCCAACATTGCGGTAGCTAGTAGCGCAGCCCTAGTAACAAGCAGTAGTCACGATGGGAATTGAGCGTGGGAATGGTGAAAACAAAACGGGGTTTCACAATTGAAGGAGGGGGCGATCGGCAAGTGATGTGCAGGTTATATGCACGGGAGCGGCATGTCTACGAGTGTCACACGAGGTCGGATAACAGGTCCAGATAGGCCCGCCTCGGTCAGGGTATGGCCTTCAGAGGAGAGTGAAAAAAAAAAAACTGAATGGCATTTTGCTTCGGTGCCAGATAAGGAATAGCAAGCGCTCCCCGACTTCAGCCTGGGAGGGGTTGGTCGGCCATGGATCAATAGAGGACGGAGCCCGCGAACCTGGGCAAGGTAGCAGATGCACATGGAGGGCACCGTTGGGTCGCAGCGTGATAGCAGAGAGCAACCAGCCGTCCTGTTTGGCTGCCAGCCGAGGAAGTCCCCACAGGAGGTGGAAAAGATCCTGTCGCCGGTGGCAAGGTGCCCCAGAGCCTTGCTGGCAACGGCCATGATAGCGCTGTGGGTATGGATGGAGTTGGCTCCCGGCCTCGGGTGCGTGGTAGCCACGGCCGAGCTGGTTGGGCCCTTTGAACATTGCCATTTAGACTTCGCTGACGTACCATGGATCGTCTGAGCACCTAGCTTGTCGATGTCTTGCCGTCTTGGGCCTTTGACCCCCCACATGGTGGATGCGAATCGTGTAAACGGAAGAGCCGTGCCGGGGAAAGAAGCGGACACCACATGTTCGTCAGCAGTAGTTGGGCCATGTTTTGTGCCTCAGAGATACATGACTGACGGGTGTCCCGAGTGAGACACCGGGGTCATGCCTCTGGCAACTGCATCTCAGCGTGTCTCTCTGCTTACAATCCAGTACCCTCCCTTCCTCTCCCTCCCTCTCACCGTCCCTCCATCCCGTGTCTCAGAGAACCAACGACACGGACTCTCCGATGCTACATTGGCGAGAGGTAGCATTGTCCCGCAAGCGGGTGGATCCCCGAAGGTCGGGTAGCACGGCACTAAAAACCTGGGCGGAATAAAATTAGGGACGAGGGCACTGGTTACGATAATTATCAGTTCCCCACTCACGCAACCCGATGAAATCTGAACGTTGGTTGGAGAAGAAGGCGACATGTGATAATTATTAGTTTAGTGCTGTTTTAGCTATTCCTCCAACTTGGCGCTTTTTTTCTGCAAACGACGAATCGGTTTCCGTGCTTCTTTGAGATCGACGGTCCTTTGGTTACGCCCAGCCGCGCCACGTTTTTCCATTCCCGACGCCTCAAATGAGCACGAGGGCAATTGCCCGAGAGGAACAGTGTCGTACGTAAGTCATCTCTTTGAATGTGCGAAGGGA
>JAHVYC010000200.1:0-61498 GCA_020623665.1 Calonectria multiphialidica
GTGTCTCTGCCCCCGCTCCCCCGTCGTTCTTCCTTTTGTGTTTGTGTGCTGCATGACAAGCAGCGAGCGCCCCCCTCAGTGACAGCGGCGGGGCCGCGGTGGAAAGGGGAGAGGAAAAAAGGAAGGGGGGGGGAGGGGGGGGGGGGGGGGGGGGGGGGGGGGGGGTTCCATCCGCAAACCCGCATTGTTCGCGTGGGGCTCTCGTTTTTGGCGGCACCGAGTTTCTCGCCTTCGAACCTGCACCCCCCCATTTCGGCGTGTGCTCCGCTCCATTTTTACCCAAAGCTGACTCGCAACGGCTACTAAGTTAAATAACTTGGGTGAGAAGCGCAGGGCAGGTTTCCCGGAGATAGTCATGTTACAAAAAGGAAAAAACCTAGGCGCCTCGTCCGGGCGGTGGCCCACTCCACACGCAAGAGAGGTGTGGTTGACTCAGGTGAGAGCAAAGGGAGAGACCGATGGATGGGTGTGTTCATGGATGCATGGATCGATCAATGGGAGGAAACCCGCCAAGGGAACAAGAGCGCGCGAGTGAATGCAAGCCATGTGTTTTTTCTTTTGTTTTGTTGTTGTACTTTTCCTTCCCCTCCCTTACGTCTTCTGTGTTGTTGTCATTGCCTTCATATGTATCTTTGTCACATTTGTGCTTCGTTGGGGTAGCTTGATGCGAATGCGTGAATACGTGAATGAATGCGTGGGCGCGTGCTGCAGAACCAGCTGTGATCGGAGAGACATCTACATCCGGGGTATTGCTGGATATAGTTCGTCCAAGCACATCACCATCTTACCCGGGAGGGGCGAGCAGGGACAAGGAATGGAGCCGACAATGGTGGCAGGCGGCCCTAGTATTTGTCTCATCAATCTGTCTCGCCCTATTCCTACGAGTGAATTTGCCTACAGGCCTAGCAGTAATTGGCTAACGAGCGCGAGGGGAGGAGGAGAAGGGGAGAAAGAAAAAAAAAGCCAAATAAAAAGCATGAAAACCCACATACATTGGATCATCCTGCATGCACGAGGCGCCAACGTTAACGCAGGGTTACCAATAAATCACCCCAAAAAGTCCCCCTTTCGTATTTTGGGGATGCATGACGCTATCGCCATTTCCGCCCTGACCCGGTTGCATTGGTTGGTGGGCTTATTCTTATGGGATATTACCCCAAGCTAGGCATGGAAAGAGATGATCAATAAACCAGAGAGAAGGGGCGCCGTTTGATCTGAGGGCCATCCCTCCTTGGATCCATTTACCCACCCGGTCGGCGCCGGTGGCCTTTTACTTGAGAAAGCTGGGCAGACGGTTGAGCCGCGCTCAGGGAGGCGCCTGTTTGGTCGGTCGACGATGGGCTCGGTCGGAATAGGGAAGGTGAGGTGTGAGGTGAGGCACCTTGCTGCGACGCTATTATCTCCACATCCTGGGGCAAATCTGCCGTGGGATGCTTGCGACATACATGGTAATACGTCGTATAAACAAGTCGTGAGTGAATGGGAGATGAGGGCGTTATGTATGTGCGTACGTGCGGGAGCATGTCATATTGGCACGTTGCCGGTAGGCTAGTTGGGTGGTGGCTGTTGTGTGTGTGTATGTGTGTGTGTGTGTGCCAGGGCGGATCCTAAGGTTCAAGAGTGCACTCTGGTCCAGCTCAGCTTTGGCTCGTATCGCGAGGGCCGAGAGGGTTTACGGTTGCACGAGCGCGGCAAAGAGGTGCTGGACTTGAGCACGAGCGCCGGGCGTTTGAGTGATGAGCGTAAACTCTGTGTGTGCGAGGGTGTTGCGAGGGTAAGTGTGCGTCGGTCGATCGCCGGGCAGGGGTCACAGCTCAGGTCGAGCAAGGCCAAGGTCAAGGTCAAGGTCAAGGTCAAGATGCTAGCTGAAGCGGCCAGGCGGAACTGCGGATGAAGCTTCTTTGTCATGGCATGGCATCGAGAAGAGCATTGGAACATTCCAGTGGCCGGGGGGTGCTCCAGTGCGCCTGGGGGTGCCGAGAATGATGGAGCCCTTTTGGGGGGTCCGTGTTGGACCTGGAGTGCCCGAGACTGCAAAGAGTAAGTGAGTCGTTGGGTAACACGGCGCTCGAGCCAGAGGACCAGCCGAAGGAAGCCAGTGCCAGAATGGGGGACGGCGGCTCCCCGTTTGGGCTCGCTACATGGCTGTAGCAGCAAGCCGTCTTGGCTGTAGTCGGGTTCCAGGTTGATCTCAAAGGTGAAACTGAAACCGGGCAGAGTCATCAGCGCTGCGCTTCGGGGTGGGAATTACTCGTGCGCCAACTGGCAGCGCCAGGCCTCGTTGTGTGTCATTTTAGACATGCGGTAGGGAGGAGGACGTATGTGGGCAGGTATCCGTCCGTCCAATGATGGTGTACAGACATGGTTGAAAGAATGAAGGGGAAATCAATCGAGAGAGAGATGCTTCAGATGTGCATATGTGCATGTGTGAGTGTGTTGTGTGGTTGCGTACATATGATGAGGAGGAAAAAAAAAACAAAAAGGTCGGTGAGGGCTGTTCGTGACCAATTCCCACCATGTCACATTTTTTTGCTTCTGGATGTGGTTGTAAATTACACAGTTGTCATGTGTATTCGCATGCAGGATGGATCAATGGGATTGGACTTGGGTTGTTGTGTTGGGTAACTGGCAGGGAGGGCAGTGATGGGAGGGGGTCACCTCAGCCACCATGGACGATGGATGACTTCGAGTGACTGAGGTGTATGGCGGACTAATGTATGTACGCCTGTATGGGCATGGCTTGGCATGGCTTGTAATGGTCGGCGCTGGACACATCGCATGAGGTGCGTGAAAGTTGAGACCTGCCTACGACGCACAGGACGACCAATGCAGCGCGAGCTATTTGCTGCGCTGCCATGGGCTACAAACGGATTCAACCCATACACACACACACGATGCGGCTGCAACGTGCGGCTACGGCGGCGAGAAGGTGTTGAGAGGGAGGGAGGGCAGGCCTAATAAGAGACCAGTTATCTTTGGGCAGCATATATGGATGCAATGGTAGTGTAGTGCAGCGCAAGTGCAGCGCAGCACAGCCAAGCCAAGTGGACAGGACCGCAATAGTAGGGATAATTACGGCCCAAATGTCCGTAGTTGCAGCGATGTGCTGGCTGGCTGTCTGTCATGGACGGGACACGGTGAGGCGTCCACGGGGTCGTGGACGATCGAGTGGTGGGCAAAAAGCATTGGTTGGTGGGTTTCAATCAAGACTCTACCCAATATCGGAACATGGGGGGAGCGTAAAAAAAAAAAAAAAAAGGCGCCACAACGATGGACGGGATGAGGGGGGCCATGGGGGGGCCATTTGGATGCCAAGACGCGATGGGGATTCATTCCATTTTGATTGACGAACTTGTGACTCAGGTAAATCGAGATGAGAGACTACACTAACGCCAGGCTAGGGGACTGGGGGTCAGCGAGACGAGGGACGAGAGGGTAGAGGTAGAGAGCATGAGGGCGGCATAACCACCAAACAAAACAAACAAATAAACACCAGAAAACAACCTGGACGAGGGAGACGACATCCACCATGGGGAACTCGAGATGCGATTCGACCCCGAGTCATTGCCACAGCACTGGCCTAATGTACTTCCTACCTGTGCCTGTCTCGCGTCGTCGCCGTCGTTGTCCATCCAATCCCTCCCTCATCAGCGCACATGACTTTGACAGACAGGGTTCCAATTATGGGTGCCACTTTGGGGTGGGAGGGGACATCAGACAGGTCAACCCAAGCACCAACGCCGACACCAAAGCGCCCCAAACCACACCACTCCGACACCACCACCGTCCGACGTCACTGGGCGCCGCCGTCAAAATGTCCTTGTCTCGCCACCAGCATAGCGCTGTCACCGTAACCCAGACCCAACCTAGAACCTTGACCTAGGGCCTGCACGCGCTGAGAGGCGTTGGTGCTGGGTAGACCCTGACTCCCAAGAGCAAAAAGCCTGACTCTCTCATGCTGGCCGCCCCAAACATGTCGGCCCTTGGGACGTGCTGACGGACCCCTTCCCACTTCCCGCTGCCGGAGGGAGGGGATTACTTGCCCTTTTGATAGGGAGAGCGACAGCCACGACGCTGTCACCAGCTTAGCACGCACGCTCTTCAACTCCCTCACGATCACACTTATGGAGACACACACACGCGCGCACACACACACACGCACTCACACGCTCAGTGAAGGGGGGCCACCGACCCCAACTAAAAAGCCGAACACATACTCCACCCTGGATGGCAACGAGCTCGGCGCTTCCTGTCTCCGCACATAATGATCGTCTATTCTCGTCAGATCCCCAGGTGTCGTCAGCCAGCATGAGGTTTGAGGCGTAGGGCATGAGGCATGAGGCGCGATATGTAAACCGGGTCCGGGTAAACGGTAACTGGTTGTAACTGGTCCAGTCTCGCACCTTCCAGGTCCAGGTCCCATTTCCCACGCGGCCGGGATCTGGCCCGCCGGCGATGAGCGGGTTCGGCCTCACCCATCGGCAGTAGCGCCACAAGGGCACACATTTCACGGTGGCCAGATTTTGACTCCATACTTACTCATCATCCATCCAAGGTGACGGTGTGCTCTGGTCGGGTATGTCTCGGTCTGCAGGCCAGCGAAGGGCCAAAGTGGCACGACACCTGGGCATTGGTAACGGGACCACCCCTCCCCGTCAATCTCATCCCATCACATCCCCATCCTGGGACAGGGAGGCCCCCGGAGCCATGCCCGTCCATGGTTTCCTGGACGGAAGTCAACCGCTGAACAAACGAAAGCCCGCCGCCGCGCGTGGCGAACGACCAGCGTGCTCAGTGTTCGTGGGGTGAGGAAGGGGACGGAGGGAAACCACACCGTAATTCGCAACCATCGTGACCGACGATGATGCGTTCGGGCGGCCTTGGGGTGACGAGCTATGGTAGTGGTGGCGGCAGACTCGTATACCGGGCGATGATACGCAAAAGAGAATGAAGGGACTTTGCAGGCTTGTATGAGAAGAGGAAAACGCCGGGAGATCCCCTCAGCGCCGCCCTAAGAATAGACCCGTATCTGCCACTCGACCACTGCAACAGCGGTGTCGTCTTGCGTCTTGCATCTTGCGCCGCCTCTTCCTGCCCCCATCGCCATGTCCGGTTCAGGCCATGCGCTGTGGCGGTTGAGATGAGCCGCGGTGGTGGTTGTAATCTTTTTCCCTTTAGCCCACCTGCACCGCAGCCAGCGTCATCGCCAATCTCGTTTCGAGGCTTTTGAGTTGGCCGACCCAAGTGACCTCACAGGTGGGCAAAAGAACTCGTAGTGGCCGAAGCCCGGGCGCCTCATTAGTCGCGCCGGCTCCGCTCTCTGCACGCTTCTGGCCCGCTTCTAGATCAGCGGCGGCGGCTGATGGGTCCTTAGGTCCCCTTTGGCCCCCTTGGCGGTTCACACCCCTGAAAACCGCTGGGTCTATCCCTGGCTCACCCTGGCCGTCCTGGGGAGGTCCTGGATCGGTTTGGCATTCCTCGGGGATGGATTGGATGAGAATGAAGGGTCAGAGGCTCATGTGAAGCCCTGTGAAGGAGAAAAAAAAAGAAGGCGAAAAACTGGTCCCTCAGAGAGACGTCTTATTATTATTGCCATTGCTAGGTTTCCGGTTCATTCCATCCCGTCCCTTCCTACAGGTGGCGTCTCATCTCAACTGCGCGGATATTGCGCATCTGTCGTCTTCTCATTGTTTATTCACGCTCATTAATGACGATATGCCAACGCCTGTCGCTAACCCGTACCGCCGCCACACGCCCGCAGTCGCAAGGTGTGGGCAGTTAAATCGTTCGCTGCTACTCATCACCGCCAGGGTTGAAATCTGAAGTTGGCTTGGCCCCCAAGAGGCCTGTCGAGTCGGTACCGCTAGGTACTTCCCCTGCGCGAGCTGACGCCTCGTTGGATCAGGTCGGCCGGTACGTCTTCTTTATTTGGGGGAGAGGTATGCAAGGGCAGGCTGCTGGACGAGCCGTGGCACATCCATGCCCCCGGGGTGGCTACTCGTTTTGGGGACGACGGGCCAACTACCAGCACCAGCCGGGGCCACATAGTGGATATTGTCTATCGCCATCGTCCATCGCTCATCGTCCATCGACATGCCATTCATGCTGGCGCATTCGATGGAGAGACACGTGCTTATCACAGGGTAGTTTTTCTCTTATATCCGCAGTCATATTCGTTCATTGCAGGGTCAAACAACGGCAGGGTCGACAACGCAATGCCTCGGCCTGGCCGCACCCTGCTGTAACCTAGCCCCGGCGCAGCCCAGCCTAAGCAAGGCTGGCTACCTCCCCCTACCATTCATCAGGCTCTGGGATGCAATGCAATGTAGAAGCAAGAAGGAAAAGAAAAGAGTCATTCTGTCGCCCGCCATGCCGCTGTCGCTACTGCTCCTGCTGATGCAGTGTTATATTACTCATTACATTGCGCGCCCCCCCTGGGTGGCGGTGTTTTGGGTGATGCCGTGGTGGCCACACGCAATTTTTTTTCTTTCTTTCCTTTTCCTTGTGCCTCTCCCTCGTTCCCTCCACGGCGCTCCGCTCATCAAATTGGAAGGGAAGCGAACCGAATGTTGGGGACCCAACCCTACCCAAGAGGTGCGGCGAGGACGAGTGAGGCGAAGGCGGGTGGAATCGCCAACCTAACTAAACAGCTTCTGGGTTCATTAGATTCCGGGGGGCGGCCGGTGGGATTTGGGCAACTGGGGCGGTATGGATAAGATGGGATGGGATGGGCGGCCAGCGCAACGCCCTGGATTTGCAGGTCACGCCTGGGCCAGCTACTCAAGGTACCCGTGGGCGCCCTGTAACCCACCCACCGCCGCCCCCCACACACCACCATAGGCCACTAGAACACGCCTGCCCACACGCCCATTTGCACACCCCCCGTCATGGCCATCCCCCTCCATCAAGTCGCTGCATGCATGCCCGCCCACAGTCCGTGTAGTATAGTGCCAGTGTAGTGTGTAGAGGTAGTGTGCACCTGGAAAAAGAAGCGACGACGGGGTCCGAGTACCGTGTACACGGCTGGTACCTTGCCGCTCGCCACTCTTGGCACCCTGACTGGGTTCCTCGCTCGTCTCCGGGCCCGCGCTATACCTTACCCATCCATGGGATCTGTCATGCCACGACCTATGCCGGGCTCGGCCTTGCCAGTTTTTTTACTCCCAAGCCAAAGTAAGTCCCTTACTCGCCTCCGTCCGGCCTTGTTCTGCGTCGGTGTCTGTGTCGTGTTTGAGGGACGGGCATCCATCTAACTTCCGCTGCATCCTTGCCTGAGACTATACTACCCCTTTCCCTTCCACCTTTCCCACTCGCTTCCCTTTTCTTTCTCTCTCTTCCCTCTTTCCCTCTCTTCCTTCCCTTCCTAAAAAAAGGAAAGAAGAAACATCTTTTGTGTCGTTTGCTCCTTTGTCATTTCTGCTCTCGCATCCACACTCTCCTCTTTTTGGGGTCTGGTTTGTTTTTTGCGTATCCTGGGCACTCTCTTATTAGATCTCCTTGTCCCCTTGCGTGTGTGCACTTTCACTCTTGCACCTCACTACCCCCGGCACCGAACCGAATCTCAATAACACCAGAGAACACCACCACCAGCCACAGTATACGAACACCTCGCACTGCACCACAACGCGGAACATAACATACCGAGTCGCTGCCGAGAGTATCAAACTGCACTTTCGGACCCTCGACATCTGAGCTAAGCCTCTTGCGCTCTCTACTGCAAGCACAAGCAAGACACTTTGCCCGGCATTGACCGCCATCACCCGACACCGACCTTCCGACTTTTAAAGCAACAAAAACGACTGCGACCACAACGTTTCTTGGCCTGTGCCGCCCGCTGATTGTTGCAACCCTATTCGGACTCTCGCTTCCTCGCATCTGCATACATGTAAGCAAAGCCCTTTTGCGCTTCCCTACAATTTTTTTTGGGGCCTGTATTGTACAATCCTCCTACCCTTTGTACTCGGCGTACACGTATGCGCACTACGACATTCCATAGCCGATTTTTGCTGCAGCTGTCCGTCCGCTCGTGACTGCGCCTCCCGTTGCACCCACTCCAGTTTATGTTTGATTTGGTTTATGCCAGAAGCATCCCCCCCTTTGCTGACAATCTCCCTCTAGCTCTGACGCTTAGTCCATATTACGAACCGTCTCTCACACCACAATATTTATCTACCACCCGGGATACTAATTGCTTTCCCACCTACTTGCACAGCAAGCAACCGGATCACACCTTTCCGAATAAAGGGATACCCTTTTCCAGAATTTATTCCGGAGTCGCATCTACCGAGTCTCTTCGTCAGAATGACGGCCGATCAGGGGTTTGGTGGCCCGTTGGAGAGGTCGAGGAGGAATTTGTCCACTTCGGCCCCTGGGCCCAACGGAGAGGGAGATGCTAGACCAGAGAAAGAGGCCAAGAGAAAGCCCACAAAGGATGAGAAGGACGAGGCCGTGCAATCATCACAGGTCTCACCACGCCGGTGCGACGACCCTTCACAATCAACAGCCACCCCGGTGGCAGCGCCGCTCCTGCGGAACCCTTCCGATACATCAGCAACTGCCAGCCCGGCCCCCGAAGGCCGCAAATCGCCAGCTCCTTTTCCTCTGGAACCCCCAGTCACCCGATCAAGTCTAAGTGAACTTGAAGTATCAAAAATCATCAACAACCCCAAGCTAAGGCACGACATCAACTTTGACCCCGAGCTTCACTTCAGACCCAATGTGGAAGGCGACAAGGGCCGAAGAAAACACGACCGGGCCAGCCTTTTCTGGACCGCTCTGAAGGAGCAGTTGGTTGAGTTCATTATCGACCGACCCAGCTTTTATGCCAAGTATGGAATGGAGGACGATTGGTGCCTACCCAAGCTTCTGAAGGCTGTCAAGGACATCATTCAAACCCTGGTTCCCCAGCGAGACCGCCAGTTTTTGGATGAGGGTCTCAACGTCGAGCTGTTGATGCAGCAATTCCACAAGGGAATTGCGGATCTGGAGAAGCTGGCTTTGTGGTTGTCTCGTGTGCTCAAATCTCATTGCGCACCGATGCGAGATGAGTGGGTGGATTCGATGTACAACCAGCTCAGCAACGGCAACCGAAATAACGATGTCGACGAGCTCGTCAACGGCATGCGCAGTCTGCTGAGCGTGCTTGAGGCGATGAAGCTCGACGTGGCCAACCACCAAATCCGATGCCTTCGGCCCGCACTGATTGAGGAGACGACTGCCTTCGAGCAAAAGTTCCTCATGAAGAAGCTGCGAAACCGCAAGATGGATATCAGTGACGCTAAGCCCTGGTACCGGGAAGCCGCCCACACTTACACTGCCGGTGCCAACTCTTCCTCATTCGGTGAGATGGCCATCTTCTTTGAGGGTCTCTCTCGCTCAATGCTTCCTTCGGCCGGCGACAAGCCTCTTCCTGGTACTTTCTTTTTCGATGAGGACCGCCTGGGACGAGTGCGATCTGACATTCTCGACGCCATCAACCTCGATGTGTGCATGCGCATGTATGAGGACCTCGACAGAGTGGCTCGCTTCAACAACGTCCCCGCCTTTTCCAACCACGCTTCAGATGATGAGCCTTTGATGCCCTCCATGAACCACAGCCAAGAGTTCAACTTCAACACCCCTCCCTCAACTTCCCGGCCCTCCAGTATCGCCCTTAGCTCGGCTGGCTCGGCGTCCTCATCACCGCGATCATCGTTGATCCTGCCTTCTTACATTGTCCCTGACACAAATGAGGCCAAGGTCAAGGCACGCAACCTCCGCGACTCCCTGGTCGCTCTCCTTCAGCAGGCTCCTCATGAGCTTCACCACCTTGACCGCTGGCGCGCCATGGCGCCCTCCATGGCGCTCCAGATCTTCCGCTTTACAAACGCCCCTTCAGAGATGCTTCCTACTTTCGAAGAGAAGCTCACAGAGAATGTGTGCAGGATTACCTCACCGGTCTTCCTCGAGATCGAGGAGTCGTACCGCATTCGTCTGGTGAACGAGCTGGCTGCCCGAGTCCGCTACTTCAAGTCCCTTTCGGGTGTTTGCTTGTTCTCGATTGCCACCGGCAACCGTGTGCCCAGCAACACTCGTGGCCTGGACCTTGGACGAGATCGGGATCTCGACGCAGCCATCCGTGTGGGCCAGCAGGAGGGCGGCGTTGAGGACATCGCTACACGCATCGCCCACGTGGGTGTCATCCACTGGAGGATTTGGGCTCGCATGGCCTATGTCGACGAGGACGACATGGCCATGGACTAAACACGGCACTTTGGCCGATACACGTCTTGTTTGGCATGCTGGGCAACTGGCACCGTTCCATTTCGCAAGGATCCGCTTTATTCCTTCCTAATACCATTCTTCTAATATTGGCAACGATTCCGGCTTTCGAGGAACAACAAATACCCCCTCCGGCTGGACCGATCACGTACGACCACCACATCATCACCCCCTCACAATACCACCGCTTTTTTCATCGTCGTCTCAACTGGAGTCAAAAGAACAAGGGAAGGGAGATCATTAGACAGGCTGGGACAGGCGCACAGCCTGCGTTCATGGTTTTGCATTTTGGTCATCCTTGTTTTCGGTTATTTGTTTTTTGGGTCTGCTTTTGTTCTATCTGGTTTCACTTTACCCTCTGCCGTCACATTTTGTTGCTTTTTCGCCGTCTGGGTTGTTTTTTTTATTTATTTGTTTTTTACTGGGCCTCGGCGGCGTTCAGGATGGATGGTTGGGGACGGCAGGAGTATTGAAACCCCCTGATACATGGCGCAGGGCACATTGCATTGTAAGATTGAGTCATGATCCTGGCTTATTTTTCTTTTTGGGTGATTGGGCCACTGTGGAGTGAAGAGTTAGCTTTTTTTTTTTTTTGGGCACACCCACCTGATATTACCAAAGACGCACGCGCGCAAAAGACGCATCACACTAACACCCGCCCGTCACACTCAACAATATCACACGCACACACACACGCAACTTTTGTACATACATGGGGCGCAATTAGACGAGAATTAGACTAAACCATTTTCTGTTACCACTACGTTTGCTACTGTTGCCACCATTGATTGCCGATGATTAAGTGCCGATACCGCTGTCGCCCAACAGGCCCCCTCCCCCCCATATCACCCCCATGATTGATCTGCTTGAACCGCACTGCATTGATGGGCGCCCATGTCACGTAGCATGGCAGATCGGCTGGCCTGGCGGAGCTTTGTTCCCACATCTTGTTGCCTCTTTCTGAGACGACTCGGCCGTGGAACAGCTGAGCATCCACTTTTCCCGGGCCGGCCGGGGCGTTCCCGGCGTGTCCGGCAGAGCTGGACGGGTGCAGGTACTCCGCCTCCAGCTCAGCCTGGCGCATACATAGATTAGAGACACCATGTATGCATGTCCTTTGGCGATGCACCGGTAGTCCCGCGGCAAGGCTCACGTAAGTCAAACCAGGAGAGAAAAAGGAAATAATTACGAAAAAAAAAACTTTACTCTTTTGTCAATTCCTTTTCTTTTTTTAACAGGTTTGGCATTTTACATCCCTTGAGACCTCGTTGTCTTGTGCAATTCAGATTGTTGGGTTCTTACCCCCTCCTCCTTCTCGTCTGTACTTTCTCACTCTCATCGTCCTCTGCCATCTCCCTCCCGCACCCGTACCTGTACCCGCACCCACACACGCCCCCCCACCTTGCCCGTCCCGATCACCTTGCTGCTTTGGACTGACTGCCGGCGACCCGAGAAATCGGGATATTAGTCCCAGCGGATCCGCGCCCCACGAGCAATTACGTCGTTTGTCCTTCTTCTTTCTTCTTGGGCACGCACCTGATTCCTCGGGGCCCAGTTGGATGATGGGGATAAAGGAGAGAGAGGATGGGGGGAGGAGGATAGATGAGACATAGTCAATTATTGCAGATGAGATTTTTTTTTTTTTCGTTTCTGAGACCTCGAGTGCGCCGCACGGCAAGGAGAGTAATCTCGTCGCTCTGTTTCCCTCTTTGCTTTTTCTTTCTTGTTTGGTGTGTGTGTGTGTGTGCTTCGCTCATCCCGGGAATCACCTTTTTTTCTTTCCTTTTTCTTCTCTTTCTTGCTGCGATGCATCGTATTTCTGACACACACCTACACACCCTCCCTCAATGACTTTCTGCCGTCAGCTTTAATATGACGACTCTCAAACACAGATGTGTTTCTTGTAAAAAAAAAAAAAAAACACCAAAAAAAGGAAACACCAAAACAAGGCGCTCTCCCTATCCCCACTCTCGCTCCCACCACACACACAAACACAGACACACCACATCCGAGCTGAATTCCGCCTTCGCTAACAAACGAAAAAAAAAAGCGTATTTCGGGACGTGCGAGAGACCCTGGGGGGAGGGGGAGGACAGGGGAGGCGTTTGCGGCTGAGTTGCAGCCCGGATTTTTGCTTCTTTTGTTTAAAAGTGGCTTGCTTTTTCCCACCACCCCCGTCCGTCCGTCTCTCCTCTCGGTTACTTCTCGTTTCGCTTACGGAGGAGTACATAACTAACTAACTTAACTGCATGTACAAACGAACCCAAACGAGAAGGGAAAAAAAAAAAACTAAACCAAGCCAAAACCCCAGGTCACGCCAACCCAACTAGCTGGAAGGTTCGTGCCGGGGTTGCGGGCGGCAGTTATGTTCTTGGCCCACGCCCCCCCCCTTTTTTATATACTTTGGTCATGTTCCAGACGTTTTATTTTGTGAAATGCAAAAAAAAAAAAAAAAAAAATTAGGTTTGGCTTTAGCAGTAGACAAAAAGTAATTCATGAATAAGTCATGGCATGGATTGACTGCTGTCATGACATCCGCGTTGCGTTAGAGTAAACGTTAAGAGTTGACAGTCACAGGAGGCATCGGGCAACGAACAATCTGTGTGTTGAAAGAACAAAACCTCTCAGTATTTGTTTGCATCTGGTAAGTCGCTAGTACCTTTTTTGAACAATCCAAATATTGGCCACAAAATGTGACCAAAATCTCGTCACATCTATAATCCCATCTCCGCCGCCACGCCATCTTTCCCTGCCAGAAACAACACCAAACAGTCTCGCCTATCCCGAAATCTTTCAGCGCTCCCAGCTTCCCAACTTTTCGCTTGACTGGCGCCCGTTCCTTATCCACAGCAGTTCCGTAATGTGGTTGATAAGTGCCCCAAAAGAGGAAAACAGCCAACTCCTAATCGCCAGACGGATTGGGTTGGCTACCCAGTAAATGAAATCCCGCACAGCGAAACAAGGGAATAGAAGAAGCAAACAAGAAAAAACCGTCTGCTGAAGGAAGAAATATTATACAGTTAACCGCGGAGCCTTCCCGCTCCACTGGAGTCCGCCATCATGACAAGCACACGCAAATTACATTACTGCATCCCACCAGGTGTTCATCGCTCCTTTGGTGACAAGGAGCCTTGTCCCCGCTTCAAGCGAGCAAGCTCCTCCTCGAGTTTGCGGGCCTTGCCACGCTCCTCCTGCAGTGCTAGTTAGTTCACTGTTCAAATAGTCTGTTTGAATGGGCCCGCATACCTTGAGCTCCTCTTGGAACTTCTTCCTCTCCTCCCGCATTGTGGTGCGGAATCGCTCGCTGATGATCGAGGCACCTGTGCCCGCTCTGCCGGCGCCACCTTGACCTGGGACAGCCTTGAGACGCTCTCCGTCTAACTCATCTTGCAACTGGGCGATTCGATCACGGGCCTTGTCCATCTCTTCCTCGAGGCGATCGCGCAGGCCGGAAATCTCGCCTTCGAGCTTGTTCTTGAACGTTTCAGCGTCATCCAGCTTGTTCTCCAGTTCAATCTTTTCACGCTCGGCGCCCAGGCTCTCCTTGGTGACGTCTTCCAGTTCTTGGACCGTGCCCTTGAGCTCCGACTTGAGCTTGGTGATCTGGTTCTGGAGTTTGGTGACTTCGGCTCCGGTCTTCATGGCGGCAATGTCGGCGGCACGCTCTGCTCGGCTGCCGTAGGCGCCCTCCAGCTCAGCCTGAGCGATGGTGAGCTCCGTCTTGACTTCGGCAAGGTTCATGTTGAGCATCTCCAATTCGTCTTCCTTGATCTTGAGCATCTTGCCCTTCTCCTCCAAATCCTCCTTTTGCGTGTCAAACTGTTTCTTCAAGCTCTCCGCGGACTCCTGCGACTCTGCTTGTGACTTCGTGGCCACCGCCAGTTGCTCGGTAAGTGTTGCTATCGTGTGCTCAACCTCAGCCAGCTTGGACTGGCTGCTTTGGCTGGTGGAGTTGGCGGAATGGATATGAGCTTGTAGCTCCTGTAGATCCGACTCCAGAGTGGCGATTCTGGCATTGCGCTCCTGCATTTGGGCAGAATGATGATCGGACTGTGCGGCGTGATCTTCGAGTTGGATATCGCGCTCCTCGAGGCTGGCCTTGTGTTGCTGGAGCTCGGTTTTGTGTTGCTGGAGCTGAGTCTTGTGTTCTTGAAGCAGAGTCCTGTGTTCTTCGAGCTCGGCCTCCAGCTCCTCCACTTCCGCCTCACGCGCTTGCAGTTTAGCATCGCGCTGCTTGATCTGGGCATCACGTTCCTGGATATCCCTGTCGTGAGAATCGGCCACGGCGTGCGCCGCGTAGGTGTTGCTGGCAGCATCCCGTGCCTTTTCGAGGTCCTCCAGTGCTTCGGAGAGCATCGTCTGGGCATCCATGGCGTCCTTCTCCGCTCGAGCGATGAGTATCCGGCTTTCCTCAATCTCTTCCTGCTTTCGAGCAATCTCCTCGTCCTTTTCTGCGTCAGACTTGTTATTCAGCTCACGCTGCTGCTTAATCTGTCGCTTGAGGACCGACTTCTGGTCCTTGAGCGTCGTGGCCTGCGAGTAGAGCCATTGAACCCTGGCAGAGAAGCCGCTGAGCGTGTATGGCTCGTCCGTGTCGAATTCGTCATCGGAGCCCTCGTCGTCTTCGAGACCCTTGTCCAAGCGAGCTCGTCGGCGCTCGTCCTTCTGCTGCTTGATTTTGGCGAAGCCGGATTGTATAATCTCCCACAAGCCCACCAGGACCTTCTCAACTTGGTCGTTATCCTGAGGTCCTAGAGAGCCCATCTTGGCGTTGTTCAGGGCCCGCTCCAACTCCGTGTCAACAGCACGCATCGAGTCTTCCAGGTAGGAAATCTGGCCATCGACATCGGTTTGGGAGGGGTGCGGCGCCGGGGGATGGTCGGGATCCACACTCAGGAGGATTTCTCGGATATGTTGGTTCAGCGACTCGATACGCTGGCTCATCTTCTCGCCGCCAGAGTAGTCTTCCTGCTCAGCTTGAATGGCAAAAATGCCCGTCTCGAGGTAGTCCAGCTGGTTCTTGATCATCTCACCAGGCTCCATGCTCGGTGTGCCGAAGGGAGGCTCGAGGTAATCGTCGTTCTTGGAAGGGTTGAATCGGATAATGGCATCCCTCAGCGAGCCGTTGAGGTTCTCAAATCTGGCCTCCATTTCTGAAATGGAGCGAACCAGCATATCTGTCTGCCGACGTAGTTTCTCGTTCTCTTCCTTGGTCCGGTCGAGGTCTTCTCGGAGCTGGCTGTTTTGCTCACGGATCGGCGACTTCAGGGGGATTTCAATGTGGTTTGCGCGAGGCTGCTGAGATGTCTGGAGCCCATCGAGCTGGTCGAATTCGTAGGGGCTTTCGTCAAAGTAGTTGCCCTCGGCGGCTTGGTCCATGCTGTTGCGGGTGTAGGTGTAGAGGCTCTCGGGGCTGCCGGGCATGCCATTGATGGGCTGGCCGTGCGAAGGACCGATGTTCTTCTTCTTCGACACCTTGTGCGTCAACTGCAAGATACCGGCCGTGTGCTCAAGAAGCCGTCGCTGAGGCTCCATGAACCGCTTCTCGAGGTTGAATAGCTCCGACGCCAACTCTTCGCATTTCCTCTCGCTCGCCTGCCGCTCGACCTCGGCCTCTCTGACTTTGATGATGTCGCCACCGCTGGCGCTATTTCGTCCTAGAATACTCCTCCGGCGGCCCTCGGGGCGACCAGGGGAGTATAACCTGGCCATAGAAATGGCAGCATCCCGGTACTTGGACTGGATCAGGAGGTTGTTTCGGGTCACGTCGATTCGCTGGCCGAGGGACTGGATTTGCTTCTTGAGGTCATCCACCTCTTCCTGCGAAAGGATCTCATACTCCTTGCTGTCGGAGAGGGCAGTTTCGGTGAGGAGGTGGACCTGGATTGGGTCCTTGAGGTCGACGAGGGCCGAACTTTGGGTGCGTTCGGCGTTCATCTGGAAAGGTGGATTAGAGCTTGCGTCTTCCAGGTTTTGCATAGCAAGGGGTGGGGAAGAACAATGGGAGATCTCCTCTTGTATAAAAAAAAAAAAAAAAGAGAGCGAGCACGTACTGGGTTAAATCGGGGAGGATCCTTTTCGAAGCCCGCGATAATATCCTTTCGATAGCCTTCGACGAGGGTCTTGCCGTCGGGGCCCTGTGCTCGATGCGACGACAACCGGGAGGAGCCCGGATAAGCGTACGAGGTTGACGCCGCGTCAGTCGCGTAGGCGCTCATGGCTGCAAAAGCTCAATGTCGTGATATCGTGGTCATAAACACATCACACTAGAAGAGAAACAAAAAAGGTCGGCGCTGGGATTAGGAGCTCGTCCCGAGGACCATCAGAGACGGTGGCTGGCTGGCTGGCTGGAGGGTCGGGACAAAGGGCCAGGAGGTGGGTAGGCGCCGGGTGTGACGAGATTGTCCAAGTTTAGTGCCACGCACACAGGGGTAAGTTGATTGCGCTGTGGATGTACGCGGCTGCGGACCTTTTCGGTGGGATGGGGTAGGAACTGTGGAGGGCAACACCGAACTGGGAACCAGGGGAAAAGGGAGAGAGGGAGAGAAGAGAGCGGCCGGGATGCGCGGGCGAGGGTAATGTGCAATGTTAAAAGGAGGTCCATCGACAAGTCCATCTACGGGAGTGGATCCTCCAATTCTGGAGGTGCAAATATTGGGCGCGAGGCCACTATAGCGCGTGCATGTACCGTACCACATTACGGTCTCTGAATTACCGCCCACCACGGGCACGGGCTGTGGGCTGCACCACGCGCTGCAACTCGCACTGGACCGTACAGCCGCTCATCATTAGTGGATCCTGGGTGCTGGGGCGGCTGGGGCGAGGGGCGAGAACTCCTCCCTCCCCTGACCATGACGGGTTGGGCGCCTCCTCCAGTCAGGCCAGGGTTTTGCGCTCGATTGGGCCAGCCTGTGCCACATTCGACCCGCCGGGATGGTGCTGGACAGGCATGGAAACCGCTATTGAAATGGCCTAGCGTACTTGCCGCATTCACAAAGTCGGCTTGGGGCCTTTGAGTCCAGAGACACAAGAGACACGCACACACACCGACCACACTTACCAGGGAACGGAGCTGGGAGATTTGCACAAAACATTTTATGCAGAAACGGACGCCCCGAAAACGGTGGTTTCCCCATAAACGCGACCCAAGGGTCCAGTTGAATGACTCCTGAGCACGCAACCGATGCATCTTTCGCCTTTCGCCGTGAACTAGCTAATATCCCGACTCATTCGCTAGATTGATATTAGAACGTATTCGCCCCCTGCTTCGGGGAATTTGCATCGCCAATTCCTCGACCTGCTTCGCCGGGACCAGCCCTCTGCTTCAGGTCACGTTTTAAACGCCCGTCCGAGCACCTGCCTGCTGCCAGAACAATCAGAGGGGCGGGTGGCAACTCTTGGTTCCGGCGCCAGTGTCATACCAAGTCATCAGCGTGCGCTCTTCCTTGGCGGTAGCTTTTCCCTGCATGAATTCCTCCCTAGCACCCAACTAAGCCTCGTGGCTAAAGCTTCAGCCCGTCGTTGGAGCCACCACCTTCATTCTTGCCAAAGAATTCATCACGCGGAAAACCTGTAGTCAATGGCGTCCAAAAATGCCCAGCCCTTAATTGATTGATCCACCGGCGCACATGTCACACAGAACCAGCCCGATTCCATATTCCCGCGCATTCCTCCGGGCATCAACCCCTTCCCCTTCGCTCAGCAAAATCCCCGATGTAGTGCGTACCAGCGTCTTGGGATTCGACGGCGCGCAGAAACGTCGCTAATCGCGGGCTACCCAGCTGTCTAGACCCGTCCCAGTTATCCGGTGCTCTAATGAGCAGCCACCAGGGCAGGCTGAAGTCGAAACTCTGCCGGCGCAGCACGAGTAGACTCGCAGCCAGCCGCAGCCACTATGGGATCCTCTGTCTAACGAAGATACTGGCGAGTCGCAGGTCGTCAAACACTCGACCAAAAGGCCTCCCCCTCAAAAGGTTAAAATTGGCTGTCCGCTAAGTTGGACCGCTGATGCAAGGTTTCGGGAACAGCTGCATACATAGCATGGATCAGCGAAACAAATGTTCAGACGCATCTGAGGCCAAAGCCAGGTCCTTTGCAATATATTTCTTTCCGCAATCTTTGGCCGAGTCAATCGTCTGGATCCGAATGGAATGACAGTTGCAAGTCCCCGTCCGCTAGGATTGCGTAAAACATGCTCCGCTCATCTCGTATACTCCGTCGTCGTTTAGAGGTGACGCGAAATGGGGATCCCGTCCAAAATTCCCCAGTTGGGTAATGTTCATGAAGAGCATTCGCGTTTTGACTTTTGCGTCATTGCAGTCCTCTAAAAAAGCCAATGAGCTCAATCACCGGAAGTCTACGCTGCACAATTGGTGCTTGAGAAGGCCGCGAGATCACGATCATCACTGCAGATGCACAACATAACTCTGTATCTCGGAGATCTTCCGCCAGCAGACTGGCCGCCGGGATGATGTTACCAAGATGTGTCACGTTCAAGAATTGTCTGGCACCGTCTCCCCCTTGGCAAGACCACTTGAAACGGCTAGACTACAGATTTCAATGGCCGCCTGGAGGAGAGACAGCAAAGATTAATTAGGACTTGAGCGAAGTCTCTGTTCGAAGAATGTGTGTGGCTGTTTCAATTAGACGGCTAGGTTGATCTGCAACGAGCGCTCAAGTGCAGTTCGAAACGGACTACGTCAGTTCAAAACTGTGGAATCACGGTATGCATAAAATGGCCCTGTGCATTTCAAGGGTTCATCTCGATCGCGTGGGAGACTGCGCTTGTCGGGTCCACCGCACCGGCCAAAAAGCGGCACTGAAAAATGGGCTTGTCAGCTCTCAAAGGACGTCGTGGGCTTGGGTGCCGCTAGCCTGGATCGGGCCTCGCTGGCAATGAGGCCCTCTTCTAAGATTCCATCTCGTGGCGGAGCGCGTGTGTGTTCTGACATGTCAGTTGGCGAATGGATGCAGTTCTCATCCCACCCATCCGACCGCATGGGATGATTCCCAATTTTTGGAAGTTTTTTATTTATAGACTTCGAGGGTCGCGGCGGCCAACCTCTATGGGCAGCGAGAATCTCATGTTGCAATCGAATGCCGATCTAGCTGACCTTTGCCGGAGGTGTGGTGTGCGACGATGTTGCATGGACTAAGGCGATCCCCTCAATCGCCAACTGGTATTTGCATCCATACCTGAGATCCTCCCCTTAACGCGTCCGAGCCGCGCTGCATTCTAATAATGGACGGCTAGCGGCCGCGACGATCGTAGGAGGGGGGGTGGATGGTCCGGTTTGGCATTCCGTATGACCGTGGCCGATGCTTTCTAAATTTCTAAAAGGGCCAGCATGATATATTTCAGACACAACCTCTGACATCAACAAGTCAAATGCCGGGGAACGCCCGTGCGCCGTGCATCACAGACCCGAAGATCTCTATTCTGGGCACTTGAGCAGTTTGCATGTTGAAACAAAGTCCGTTTCTTTTACATGCGCTACGAACGGGCGGCACGATCACAACGGGCGATCCCCTGCACATCATTGACGGAGCTGAGGGAAGCACGTGTATTCTAAACATGGCACCCATCCGATAGCAAAGCGGCCTCAAACCAGAATTTGAAATAAAATACATAATAATAATAATAATAAACGACTATAGAACCTCGCGCATTTGATCATAAATCTGCTGCCCCATGGTCCTTCTCCTCTCAGCTTGGCCCTCGTCGGCACCTTGTGTCTGCGCACCCGTCGCAACGGCTGTGTTTTCACCTTCCAACCGGCGTCGCAGTCCCTCAAATTCGGCGCTGCGCCTCTGGGAGCTCAGCCCCACCACCCAACCGGGCACCCGCCAGCGCACTAGCGCCGCGGGGAGCAGGCCCTCCCGCCAGGAAGAGCCCACGACCCAGCCAATGACGGCACCCAGGAGCGATCCCGGCCACTGCAGCAGGGCCAGATGGATGGCGATGGCATACTTGTAAGACTTGTCGGAAAACGTGAGCCCGACGAACGGTTCGTTTGTGGGTGGTGCCTCGCTGGTGGCTACTCGGTACTTGTACATGTGCGGCACCATGGCGTGGTACTGCGCCAGGATGGCAAAGATGATGGGTGTAGGTCCGGCCGGGAGGTAGTTGAACCAGCCGGCAGTTAATGGCCGGAGCACAATCATGACGAGTGGGGGGAGAACCGCGGTAAGTAGAGAGGAGACGAAAAGGAATGACTATTCAAAACGTTAGATGATTAGCATGCTATCCCCCCGTGTTTGTAAGCAGCCCCCCGTTGGGCTGCAGGTATGGCGAGAGAAGACTCACAGCAAACTTGCGAGAACCCCACATGCGCTCGACGATTCGCAGGTTGTAAATGGTCATGGCGGCGAAGAGCACCTCTGTCGAGTTGGTATAGCACAGCTGATAGGCCAGCAGGCGCCAGAACTGGCGGTAGCGCCAGATGTGCGTGTCGACGAGGATGTAAAAGTAGTGCTTTAGGTCCAGCACACCGGCCAGGATGGAGTTGGTGATGAGGCCCATGACCACGATGCGGGTCACGGGTGCGTTGGTGAATGACATCTTGGCCGATGCTGTCGATGGGGTTTGTCTGGGAGGAGGCGGGATGCGGGCGGTGGTCGTGTGATGCTCAGCTATCGACACATGCTGCTGTGAAATCTCGGGATGAGGTGGTCTTGGTTCAGGCGCACGCCCACGGGGATGTGAGCTTCGGCGGGACTGGAAAAAAGGAGCAGAGCGCAGGTGTAGAGAGCTTTGCGTGAGTGCGAGCGCATGCAAAGAAATCCAGGAGTGGATTGTTGGCCCAATTGCCGTCGCCGAAGTTTCGTTCTTCAATACGAGCTCCTGTCGCGGGAATCACATGGTGACATGTTGCTTCTTTCAAGGTGGCATCATCGGATCACGTGATGCATGGATATGGCGGGGGTTGTTGGTGGGGTTCAGAACCGAACAAACACGAAACGAAACTGGGCTGGGGTTGAAGGCAGTTTTGACATGACACGAGATATAAGCTGCTATTGCAGCCGTACTGACGATAAAATTAACAATTGATGAGTTGCATTGGTTTAGAAAAACTAGTAATCTGTTCGATATCAGGGGCCTATTAGTTTCTTTTGTTTAGTTTCCTCTGATGTCTGAACTGCTTGAACAGGCTGGTGCTTTAATAGGACGGTGTTTGGACCAGGTCAGCAGGAGCGCAAAAGATGGGTCTCTGGCAGCTGAAAGCGCAACTTGGGGATCGATTGCAATATGCTGGAAAGTCGATCGGATCGAATAAACTGCACTCACGTGGCTCCGGGAATATCTCGAGAATTGTGCATTGCTGGAAAAAGCCTGGAGCATCCCAGAAAGGCAATTGCATCTCCAGCCCAATGCAGCCTATCAGCAGCAGGCCCATTGATGGAAAACGTCACTGCGGTCCCAGTGCCGCCTGCGGGAGAGTGGGGGCGCGTTCCGACTGGGCAGAACGAACCCCCCATGGCTTGTCTTCGGGCGAGGGTCGGGAAACTCGGCGTGGTATTAAATCATTTCTCAACCATTGCCTAGACCGGCGGCGCTGGGCCGAGAATCGTCGCATTGGCCGCTGATTGAGACTTGAATCGGGGTTTTGGCTTTGGCTCTCGAAAAATGTGAGAAGAATTGGTGCTCTCTGCCTCCCTTTCCAGGCCTCTCTCCATCTCCTCACTGCCGCTCATTGGGGTGACACGGTCAAGGTAATTCAACCGCTCGCGTCAGGGGGGCTAGTGCAACAAACCTCAACCATACATCCAAGCTACTCGCCGCCACACGTCGCATCGATCAACAACCACCCACCACGCAACGGCCCCAAACGGCAACCCTCCATTAGGCCTAACAACTCGGCACTATCCTATCACTCAAATTTTTTTTCCCACCCAAACCTCCTCCACACCCGGCCACACCCGGCCAGTTAAAGAACGCCAGCCGCCGTAGGGGCCAGAGAGCGACGCAGTCATGCCGCTCTCCAACTTTGGCACGCTCGTGCTCCACCACATCATCTTCATTGCCCACCTGGCCTACTTCCACATTGCCTTCTCTCACATGGAGGAGGCGGCTGTAGTCACCCTCTATTGCATATACAGGCTGCTTGCCCGCCGTCCCGACGACCTCAACGGCCCGGCCCCAGAATGGCCCCCGCCCGTAATCGACTGGTGAACCCGAATGTTAGTGCCGGCCCTGGCACTGGCTATGAGTCGCCTACCGAGGACAATGTTCCGCCCTTTTTCTCGGCCTCGGCTGCCTCATCTTCGGCTCCCTTTGATACGGCCGCCTCCGTGTCTTCGCCGGCGACTCGCCGGCCCGTTCTAGCCCACAGGCCGTCGTACGTTGCCGCCACTCCTCCCACTCTCTCCGGGACTGGAGCAGCAACTCCCCCAGGCCTAAACCACGGGCACAGCCTGGCATCCAGCTTGAACCATGTTGTTCTTGCCTTGGAAAAGCTCCCCGAGAGCCGAAAAGTTGGCATCAGAGACCGCATCGCTTGTTATCAATGGACCTACTTTACTTTGGTAGGCACGCCCAGGTAACCGATCTCGGATTCACATCAACTAATATTATATGCCTGTAGAATATGTCTACCGGTGGCATCGCCAATATCATCCATGGCTGTAAGAATCATGACTTGACTTTCTTCTGCCCATGCCCTCTCTAATCTCAATTTTCTCTTGTAGTAAAGTGGCATGCATCATGGATCAATGGCATTGGCCTTTTCTTCTTTTTCCTCAACCTCGTCCTCTTTACCCTCAACTGTATCTTCATCTGCATTCGCTTTCGTCTTCGTCCGGGCACCTTTATCAGCTCCTTCACTGATCAAGTAGAGTCGCTCTTCATTCCAGCGTTTGTGAGTTCCGTCACCCCCACTTTGGATCTCTGGTTGAGACATGGTTCTGACTCCAGGTTTCAATGCTAGTTTGTATCGTAAGTCTTTGCCCTCGGTATTTCCAAACATGGGGTCCAGTAAGCTGATGTGGGTTTCCAGAATTGCCGTAATCCTAATCAACATTTGCCAATATGGAATCCCCAATTCGGGACCATGGCTTCTTCGCACAATGGAGATTGTCTTTTGGATTCATGCCGGGGTCAGTGTTTGCGCCAGCGCTGGCATGTATCTAATCCTTTGGTCGACGCTGTACGTCAGATTCCTTGGTGTTGATCCTTCTCGCGACGATGACATAATTAACAGCTTTCAATAGCATATTCCCTGTCCACACCATGACCCCGACGTGGGTCTTTCCTGCATACCCTCTGTTGCTCAATGCGCCCTTTGCCGCGAATCTCATCGCTGCCGCTCACAAGTCCAGCCACCGACTTTCTCTGAATCCTACGGCGGTGGCCTTCGGCGCTGCCACTGTTCAGGGAACAGGTTGTCTCATTGCCTTTATGATTTCCGCTGCCTTCATCTATCGTCTCATGACCCAAAAGTTGCCCCGGGATGCTCAAAGGCCGGGTATTGTAAGTCTTTTCTGGGAGTCTAGAGGTAACAATAGCTAACAACATGTAGTTTATGTCAATAGGACCTTATGGCTTCACAGCAGCTGGGATAGGTTTGCATGGACCACCTGTATAGTCAATACTCGTGACTAACATTTCTTAGCTCAGCTTGGTAGTCAGGCTGAATCCATCATCCCAGAAACGTTCATCGGCACCCAAAATATCGCCCCTATTGTTAAAGTAATCTGCGTCCTTGTCAGCATGTGGCTTTGGGGTCTGGCTCTGTGGTTCTTTGTCGTCTGCGTCGGTGCCCTGTGGAAATACGTCCGCACCGGCAGCCGTATTCCATTCCAAATCACATGGTGGTCCTTCGTCTTCCCCAACACCGCCCTGGTATGTTCCCCGGAACTCTCCCCATTCGAAAACACCTTCTAACCGCCTTTGTACCCGTCCAGATCGCAGCCACGAGTGTCATGGGCAACATCTTTGACAGTGAAGGCCTGCACATTTTTGCATGCGTTATGACTGTCGCCATTACTCTTGTTTGGATATACATATTCTCCAAGATGCTGTGGGCTCTCAAGGCCAGAAAGCTTCTTTGGCCTAAAACCGAGGTCTAGCTAGGCTGCCTTTTTTTTTCCCCTCCATGCCCCCTTACACTTGGTTTTGGATTAGCCGCGTGAAGAGGCCAAATTTAGGGTGACCTTGTTTACTTCTCTGTGGTTTTCTTTTTGCGTCTAGACTTTGGATCAGTATTCTAGAGTAGAATTAGACGAGACAAAGGTACACGATGGCGTTGGGGGATCATTTCTAAATGCTCAATAGATTTCTTGGTTATTTTATTCATTGAAATTGACGTGTACGAAGCATTTCCATGCGCTTTCCTTCCTTCACTGATCTCAAGGCCGACCAAAAGCTTGTCTTAACAATAATCGGTCCATCTAGAACATCAACGTACAAGTCTGTCTAGCGCTAGTATCTTGACATCGTTCAGCCATCACCGCGCCTCATCTATAATACAAGAGGGACTCTGGAAATCAAAAAACATGAAGAACGTTCTCGGAGTGGTTTATATCCTTACAACGCCGCGAAACTCCCTACTCATAAGCCCGTTGGCTGCAAAATCATCTACAGCCTGGCCTTGAAGTTCTCTGAGGCGGTTGCCTCGAGGTTCAGCGTCACCTCGCCAGTCTTCTCGCCCTGGCCAAAGAAAATGACCTGGACCGTGAGATCGTCACTAACGAGTCCTGTTAGTACACATTATATGACAAGATGTCATTTCAGTATGAATAGCTTACCGGTAACGTCTTGAAAAAGGAGAGGGCAAGGTAAGCAGAGCGCAGACTTGCTCATCATTGTTGCCTCCCAGAGCGTTGCGCACAAGATGGGTCGCCACGTTCTTGTCCCTTACTACGAAACGGTCCTTGGCCGAGGGGTCGATGCCCCATTGCGCGAGCCGAATGGGAGTCTTGCTTCCTTCAGGGCCGGACTCCTTGCGCTCCTCGACTGGAAGAGGCGACTTGGACGATCCGAAAATCTTGGACCATGTTGCGTCAAACTGCGATCCAGAGGCGCCGCTGGCCTGTGTCTCAATCCACTTGCCAACAAGACCAACGACCTCTTCGTTGGTAAGCATCTCCCACAGGCCATCGGTAGCCAAAACAAGGAAGTCGCCATTTTCGGGCTGGATCTTGGTGGTGGTCACGACGGGCTCAGCAGTTACGTAGGGGGGAGTCTTCAGGAGTGGCGAAGGGCTTCGTCCAAAGAAGTTCTCACGGAGCTTAGAAGCGACATCCCTGCTCCACTTATAGACGGCATCGCCAAAGGCACGAGTAGGCTCGAGACCTCCAAGAACACGGCCGTTGCGAACGACATACTCCTCTCCGGGGTGTTCCTTGCGCATGCGCTCAGCTTCACTGGGGGTACTACCGGTTTGATCCTCGGACAGAGCGGTAGCTGTCCACTTTCCGGAATCCGATCGACGTCCAAGCACAGCACGGGAGTCACCAGTGCATGCGACCCTCAGAAGCTTGCTGCGGCTGTCGTAGAACGAGAGAAGAGCGCAGGATCCAGACAGAGCGGGCTGAAGCAGCTCAGCGGCCACGGTCTTGGAGCTGGCCTTGAAGACCTTTTCAACGCTTTTGTGAACAATCTCATTATCCAGACGGTTGAATCCAGTCTTGATGGCAAGTTCAACGGCGTCGTTAGCTGGAGAGCTGCCTTCTGCCTCTTTATAAGTGCTGTTCAATTCACGAGCAACGTAGCTAATCAGGCTCTCTCGCAGGGTGGCAGATGTAGTCCAACCGCTGTAAACCTTGTCAGAAAACTGGACCCATTGCTGCCATGAACGCGGTGTTAGTTGGATGTAGACTCACGAATGGCCATCAAAAACTCCCCAGAACATCCAGTCGCTGTTGTCGGTCTCGGCGCGGTTGGGGACCTGGACAATCTTCTCGGCATGGTCATCTTCGATGGGATCGTTGCTGGGCAATTGGACCAGGTCATATCGGGTGACGCCCTGCCCACGGTTGACAGAGTAGGACTGCTCAAGCTTGCGCAGCTTGTGGGTGGCTTGATCGGGGGTGAGCATCTCGACAATGCGCCGGCCGTCGTCGCCGGTCAACTTGGAAATGGGACCCTCGCCCACGATGGTGCCCTGCCTGAGCTCGTCGGCGCCAACTACGAGGACGGTTCGGGTGGGCAAACCATCCGTCTGGGTGGAAGTGAAACCGTGCGAAACGGTGGCCGAACCGGGAGAGACGCCGGCGGAGGTGTTGTAGGAGTACCAGGCACCGTAGCCGACGACGATGCTGGAGACGAGGGCGACGGGGAGGCGGCGAAAGTACATGGAGGACCTCAGCGGCGCATTGCCGACATGGAGATGGCGGCGGGCGTTAGCTTCGGCGTTGGCGTGCGACTTGGCCTTTGCTTGGGCGAGCGAGTAGGAGACGGAGAAGCCGCGACGGGGAGTCGTTCGGGAGAGGGCGCGGACGGTGGAGAGGGAGGTGGTGCGGAAAGCTCGCACGACGGCTCGATTCATCGGGACGGGGTGGCTTGGTGGACGGAGGACCAAGACCGGAACCTGGAGGAGAAGAAACAAGTCGAAGCTGGCGACCACGACGACGACGAGGGTGAGGGCGACGGCATTGGCATGGGGCAGCCTCAGATAAGTTAACCAGAGGAGAGTCCACAGCGCCCTGCCGCCCTGTGGTTGGTGGGTCCCCCACCACTGAGAGCTGCGGAATACCTACCTCTGTACAATCAGTATGCAGGTGTAAATTAGCTCCGCCTAGAACAGACTGCAACGCCAAAGGGAAACCCGCGAGCCATCCAAGCAAAAAAAAAAAAAAAACAGCAACCCAAAACAAGAGACGGAGAGGAAAAGAGGGTGCAATATCCGTCCACCAAACTGGCCGGTTATATAAATGCGTACGCCCAGTAACGTGCAAATCCCTCCATCACGTCCCTCCCACCACGAGCCCAATTTCACTTGATCACGCTCTTCCACCTGCTCGCCCATCAATGCACGTGAACCAACGCCATAAGCTCTCACAGGTCGGTTAGCACCAACTCTGCCTGTACATGGCCTGCGACCTGCCCTGGGGAGGGGTGATCGTGCCGAGGTTTTCCCCCCCACCACGGCCGTACACTCTCGGCCCATCCACAATCCTACCCCAGATTCCCACATGCCAGTGCCCACTGAAAAAGCTCCGTTCACACCCGCCCGTCACGTTCACACCCTGATATGCACTCGGCCTTCTTGTCACGCTCACCACGCCCACTGCATGTGCATGCTAACTCCGATTGACGCAGTAGCAAAATCATGATGCCAATTTGCCCATAGTGTCCCCCCAGTTGCAACCGTACATCCGTTCCTCCTTATATAGTCTCCCTTCCATCATTGGCCCGCCCATTCCAATATTTCCCTCCCCCGCCATGGCCCAATCATCCCAGGTCAGCCTCTCCGGCACGGATCGCATACGCGCTCTCAAAGGCGAGGATGACGTCTTCCAGGCATTCGATGCCTATCCTTGGACCAAGGATAAGATGTTCATGGTGAGTCCTCTCCTATCTTCCTGCACAGCACAAACCCCCGTCTTCATATATAACTCATGAGTTTGTTTGTGTCTCGTTTCTCACACTCACTCACTCAATTGTAGTCCGGCCTACACGCCATCCTAGGCGAACCCGGCCAGCAAAACCCCCAGGCTTCTCTTGTTGATATGGCCACCCACGCCCGCATCTTCTACTACACCCAGCGTATTGGTGTCTCAATCGACTTCTCCCAATACCAGGCCTGGCTCGCCAAACACCCGGATCACAAGTCTCCAGACGTTCTTCCAGAGGGCTATCGCCAGCCGGCCCAATCCGTCCAGCCTCTTGACTGGCAACAAGCTGCTCCCAAATCTGAGTTGTGGGTCGATCGCACGGCTGCCGCACAGTCGTCGAATGACCAGCCCAGTTATCCTATGGGCTTTGCGGAGATGCTCCAGCTCATCCAGGAAGGAAAACCCGTTCCAGGCATTCGCCAGATTCCCAACACCATTATCCGAGATCCTGTATGAAGCCTCACGTTGCCTCAACCACAGATGCGCTGACCTTTTCCCAGACTATAAAGCCTGTTGGCTCAAGAACTGCACCAAAGAAGCCTTGGGAAAGAGATGCTGGCCCCTCCGCTCCAGCCCTTGCCGAGATTCCCAAAAGTTTGGATAGTGAATTTCCCCCTCTTGACGAAGCTAGCCCCCCTGCTGGAGCTGCCTAGCTGTCTTTTAAACGTGGAGGAGACATATTTGGCAGCACGTGGTAAAACTTGGTTTGGTTCACGATCTCCGTAGCGCTGAGAAGAATTGGGCCAAAACACGCTCATATATAATCTAGTTCCGACTTGGGCTCCCCCAGATGCCCATTCTGGTTCGACGTTGGGTATATTTCATTCGTCAGAATCACTGCAAGAATTAAAAGAATTAAAAGAAGCGTAGTCATTATTAATGCGCCGGGAGTAAATAACAAAATTAGCTTGGCCTACTTCCGCAATGCCACCCTGAAAAACGGCATACACCTTTTCTGTGAATTCATCCTCACTAGTCCACTCCCTAAGGATCACTAACAATCGCGAGTTAATTGGCATTTGGTCCTAAAACTGAGCACCGCCTTCAATGGGACCAAGTGCCCATATATCTGAGATGTAAACTGTGGTTCCCCAGAGAGATTTCTCTCTCCATGATTAGTACCTGTTGTCTCCTCCATATTGCAAAATCCATAACCATGATGTGTCCAATGCACCCAGACAAGCAGTAGCCAGTCGAGCGTAGGATGACGTGTGATCTGTAAATTACTTGCATGGGAAGATGTTTCTAAGAAAGGTCGACAAATTCTGGGTTTGTTCCGTGTCGTCTTGACGAGAACGCTCGAAGAGTTAAAATGAAAGCTCCTCGACAACACAGAGATACTGACAAAGAATAAGACAAACGAAGAAAAGATTCAGTTTACCATTTCGAGAGAAATAGTTGACGCACTTAAGCGAGAGCCACCCGGGGCACTGCGTCTGACATTCAAGAACCTCAACGGTAGCCACTGTAACGAGGCCCAGGTCCCATGCGGCCGTTCACCCCTGGGCCAACGCCGGGGCCAGGGCGAGTAGTGACTGCATGGTTAGTACAGAGCATTCCGACGCGAGATCCAAATTTGGATCCACGCAGCGACACCATATGCTTGCGAATGTGGGCAGCAACAATCTCGCGATGCTGAGGAGAGGCATTGTTGAGAATCCACTGGATGAGATAGTTTCCATATTGGTCGCTCGCGATATCAATCAGTGGAATACGGGTTCGATCTCGACGTCCTTCGCAGACTCGATCAAGATAACGGCCCAGGAACTCAACGCCACCGATCTTGAGGCACTTCTCAACCACCTTGGAGGCGAATTGATCAGTGCTATACTCGGCCGCGTACCGAATGACGTGGTCAATAGCTCGACCACGGTCAGGAGGACCTCCGTGCTCACAAATATGCTGGATACACCAGTTTCCAAACTGACCATGGGCAACAATGTCAATATTGGCTAGAACTTCCTCGATGCAAGGTCGCTGGGACTTTTGTTAGCTTCATTGCCGGATGACAGGAAATGGCCATACCTTATCATCCTCCAGACAGTTCTCAAAAATATTCTGTACGACCAGACTACCCGTCTCCCCCAGAGCTACCTCATGCCACATGCCCCGCAGGGCCTCATTGACGTGTGTCATGATTACTGGTGGAGTCTTTGTCCAGCGGAGCTCGAACAGCTTCTGCCAAACATGGCATGCATAGCGATGAATGACAGTCTCTGGTATTCGACGCAGCAGCTCATTGACCATTATGGTTTTGTAGTCTTCGGGTACAGAGTCAAAAGCTTTCTGAACGACATGGCAACCGAAAGGGTCCATAGATAGATTCAAAGTGTTGCCCCGGATTGCCTCGGCGATCTTGATAACCTGCTTAGGGGTGCCATGTTCGAAGCAACGCTGGACAAGGAAGTTTCCAAAACGATTGACCATCAATGGATACGCTTGGGCTACTATGGCCTCAACAATTTCGTATTTTTGCTCTGGAGTGCCAACCTTGAGTTTTTGTTGCAGAAAAATGGAGGCCTGCTGGTCATTGTTGCAAACAATCTTATCAACAATGTACTTCCAGTTGCAATTGACATTTCTATCAAGGAGACGACGGTAGTTGAGAGGTTCAGTCGGGGGTAGATACGTCTGTCCTTCAAGGGCGCTGGTCTGCCTCGAGGTTAAGGCAAAATACATATCAAAAAGCAACAGCGACTCACTCACCTCATTCTTCCAAGAAACCTTGGATGTAAATTCAGATGCATGGGGAGAAAGAGGAGTGCCCATAGCCTGAGGTTGGTAGTGAGAGAACGCACCCATCCCCATCGGAGCAAGACCTTGGGACACGTTCATGGGTGCAACGTTAGGAATCGGGGCGCCCGTGAAATCCGGTTGAGGGGCATGGCTGTTGTAGGCTCCTCCATACCCATTGTTGAAAGGCTGAGGGGGGCTGAATCGACTCTCGTAGCGACTCCCGCGTCGACTACTGGATGGCCTAATCATGTCCAAGTCTGGGGTCAGACGATCACCACGATAGCCATCAGCAATCGGGTAAGATGATGGATTGGGCTCCCCATAGGGCTGACTGAAGCTACGCCCTCCCAACCAGTTCCCTGGGGTTGGCTCAGAAACTGGGGCTTGCAGAGTCGTAGTTGCAAAGGAACCCTTTGGGTTTCCCCAAATACCTCTGGTACGGTTAAAAGTAGTGGATGACAAGGCATCACTAGTATCAGACCGAGCATCATCAGCAAGCCCCCAAGTGCTCTCGCGAGAGAGTTGGGGCGCAGCGCGAAATCCAAAATTGGGGGCTTCAGGCTCGTCCTTGACAGATCTTGTCTGGGCGAGCTCTCGGTCAAGTTTGGATATTTCGTTTTGGGCCTGAGCCAGCTGTAACTTCAATCGAAGCACCTCATCATTACCGGAACGACTATCTTCGAGTGTGGCACTGGCAGGGCGTGTGGCCGGAACGGTACTTGGAAAGGCGTCGGAAGCTGGTGTAATCGGAAGGGAATTGCTCGAGGAGATGTGCTCTAGAACTCGGGGATACAGGCTGTCGTCATCGCTCGACTTTAAAGCCTCAGCTTGCTGGCACAGTACAGCCTGTTGCTCAGAGAGCCTTGCAAGCAGTCTATCCATTGGGTACGCCTCGTCAGTGCTCGGGGCATCGTGGTTCATCTTCATCTTCTATCGGGATCAGAAACTTTATCATAGATGGGAAAGGATCGAATTAACCTTTGGCATTCCTTGGTTGGCCAGTTTCGAAGTGGCCAGGGCGGAGACACTTTTTTTAATCGAAGCATTAGGCCCGGGTTCCTGTTGCATTTTCAGTAAGCCCTCTGGTCAGTAATACTACGTTTGGGACAGAGGCCTGCGGTGATCGGCCTGCGGAGAGGAACCGGCGCTGCTAGAGAAAGAATAATGACAGATGATGTAGTGACGATGGAGGACTCACACTTCCAATAATGGACACCGACTGAGCTTCTCCAACTTCCTTGGGGTTTCCCTCCTGACGAACACCTATGATGTTCGGGGGCACCTTTGATGGAGGGGACCCGGTGATCTCGAGGTTCGACATGCCAGGACTTGCAGGGGGGGAGCGGATAGAACCAAGAATCGTAGATGAATGGAGCAGAAAGATCAAGACTGGGCACAAATAAAGGATCGATTTGGCCAACAAGAACGGGCGTGATATTGTGGTGGTGAAAGGGGGAAAGTTGTGAAGAGAAGGGAAAAATGAGGTGGATGAGAGTGAAAGGTCGGAGTGGAAGGGATAGCAGCTGGGCGTAAGTTATTCACTGACGCAGCCAGCACGTATGCAGGAACAAGCGCCGGAGAGCTAGGGAAAGAGCTACAAACTCACTGCAGAAAGCGGTAGGAACAGTCATGGGCTTTGTCCAGGCGCAGCTAACTGCTGGCAAGCAAACTAGTCTGAGTTTGTAGGCAGCCGGACACAGGTGCAGAGGCTCTGCTGGCATAGTTCAGTGGACAAACGGCGAGGGATGTGAACCCTAGCTGTATGACTGCTCTTCCCTCATCACTCCAGCTCCCCCATCGTGACAAGGTGTAATATTCTACCATCTATGTTGCCTTGGATGTGTGATTAAGACTCGAACAAACCCAAATCGGTGCGCAGTGACGTGGCAGCTAGACAATAAAAGCATGTTACTTTATAATCACTCGGCATGAGTCAATCAATACTTTTGTCCTGGTAATTATTTTACAAGTCAAACATGACGTTGGAATATCGCCCTGCCGAAGATGCGATGGAATGACGAGAGCTTCGCACGCCCAGGAACACACACCGAAATCCAATCGATCCATTTCGTCTAGAGAATTCCAGTATCAGCAAGGAATTTCCCGTTAGTTAGGGATTGCAAATCGTCAGCCCAAGTCAAGCTGATTGTGCAAACCAGCCCGCACATCCTGTTCTCTCTTCAACCCAGCTCATTATCACATTCAGCTCAGGCATACGCGGAGCATATTCTTCCCAGTATATTTCACATCATACAGAGTTTCGTGTGGTTTAATGGTACAGATGTTTTTACATTCGTGGGTGAGAATCCGCAGTAGGAGGATCATCAGTTTGCATGGTTCTCTTCCTTTCCTTCTATTGCCAGGCAATTCCAAACGTTCCAGTTCATATATCGTCAACCAAGTCAAATATACATATTCGAGGAACCAGTCTTCCGAGTCGAGAGCCTCATTGCGAGTGTCGGTCACTTTATCGCTTCTTGCCGGGGGTGGGAGCTGGAGTAATTGTCAGTGATGGGGTCTTGGGTCATGGGAATATCTCACATACCAGGAGGTCCCCTCTTCTTCTTGGGTGCGCTCTTTCCACGGAGCTTGAGTCTATCGCAAATTGGTCAGCCCACATTCCCGCAGAAGGCATCAAGGCGAGTGCATACTCCTCAATGTACTCGAATCGGTCCTCCTCGGCCTCATCCCAAGTAGCCAATCTTGGGCCGAACTCGCTCTTAAGGTCCTTGATAGTCGCCGTCTTTCGTGGGTAGTACGCAGCCACAGCCGGGCCCTTGAGACGCTGTCGCAGCACCTTGTTACCAAGGCGGGAGCCCTCGGGGTTGAAGGTGGTCGCGAAGACCTGGCATTGCGCCTTGGGGCGGTCAGTAAAAGGTCCACAGGACGTTCTCGGGGCTTCCTACCTTCATCAAATCCAACACTCGTGCGCGTGGGACACTCATCTTGGCATTGTTGACCGAACGTGCTCTCGAGGAACTTTTTTTCAAGGTCTGATTGACGTCGAAGCATTCTGGGTCGACGTCGCGCATGCGTGTCATGATTGGTTGCCCATTTTTGTGTGGGTCCCGCTTCCAAAGTTGGATCAAAGTGAATGAACCTCAGATTTCCCATACGCATTTTGAAGGCTGATTCAACGAGCATCGGATTTTAGTGACATTTTATTTCCCAACTTCAAATGAAAAGACGGTCAAATTCAGACACGGAGGATGACGCAGGCACGAGAAAACGGCAGCATCTCCAGCCAGATTCCACTCGGCAACTCCCCATCCCAGACCTAAGCATCGTCACGCCGTGGTCGCTGTCTGAAATCCCCTCCGAGTTACCGCCCCTACCTGAGATTTCAGATCCACAGCTTGAGCTCGAGGCGTTTACTCATCCCGGTGTTGGCCATGGACCGAACTACGAGCGTCTCGAGTGGCTGGGTGACGCATACCTTGAGATGATTGCCACGGTTCTCATTTTTCAAAGCTTTCCCAACACCTCGGCTGGGCGCAGCTCCCAGATTCGAGAGCAGCTGGTCCGGAATACGACGCTCGCAGAGTATTTTCGGCAATACAAGATGGAGCAGCGAGCCCGTCTACCTTCAGATCTGGGCACCATGGAGCAACTATTGCAATCCAGCGCCAAGCGCAAGGATGTGCTAAAGATCCAGGGTGATATTTTCGAAGCATTCGTCGCAGCAGTGATTTTGTCCGACCCAGTCAAAGGACATCGCACTGTCATCACGTGGCTGAAGGCAATTTGGGGCCGGACTATCAGGAGCCAAATCCAGAGCGAAGAAAAATCCAGGCAGTCGGCGCAGTCAAGCGGAGGTGACACTTCAGCGTCGAGCACGACAAAAAGTTCGAGCCCGTTGGCCTCCAAAGAGCACCTAGCCAACACCTTGGTGGTCAAGGGGGTACGCTTGCGTTATGAGGACATGCCCAACAACAACAAAAAAGATAAAAACCTTGGGTTGCCGCTGTTTACAGTAGGCATCTACATGGATGGGTGGGGGGAAACTAATAAGCTGCTTGGATTTGGCACAGCGCTAAAGAAAAAGGAAGCCGGCCAGAAGGCAGCGGTGATGGCGCTGGAAAACAAGAAGCTCATGAAGCTCTATGGGGATAAGAAAAAGGCATTTGTCCAAGCACAGCAGGAAGCAGGGATGAAGGCCGACTCTGCATGTGTCAATAAGGATTCATGAATGGCATTGGCTGCTTGATACGCAGAATGCATGAAGGACAATTTAACGTCAGGTAACTGAGTGCCATACGAACATGGCGTACCACTGACTCGGGATACGGGCTACACAAGTTAATAATTATTTTTTGTATGTGTACGAAAATATGTATATACTCGGCTTCAAGTTTTCATTGACTACATTTTAAGCTTCGCGTGTCAACAACATCTGTCAAGATGCCCGGGTCGCGTGCCAAGCCTGATGGGAACAGGCAGATCCAGCGCCGAGGGTTGATTGATCGACGTCGTGTGGTGCGAATTCACCTCGGCCATATTGAGATTAAAATTGCGGGGAAATAAGGGGGGATACCATGCACAGGCTCTATTCGTGTTAGTTGAACCTGGATAAGTTGCCTGGGTGTGGTCCTGTCGTTCGTGACGGCTTCACGTGTGCGCGCATGTGCATTTCGGAACCTGGCCGCGGGGATGGGCAAAATGGGTGACACCGGCTGTTGCAGCGACCCGTGCCTGTCGCCATTGATTTCCAACCTTGTACAAGACAGCCGGCTGGTGGGGGGGAGACTTCAGCAGGTACTCGACTAGCCGCTGTGCAGATGCGTGTCGCAAGGGGCCTGGACGCGCCGATTCCAGCGCCGCACCGAGGTCAAAAAAGGATCCATTGGGTTTGGATTTGCCGATGGCGGAAACGGCCTCCGCAAATTCCCCATTGGCGCTGGCACGTTCCGTCATCCACCATGCTAGATTCTAGCCCCATTCATCCATCCAACATCATCAACACCACTCCAGCTCAGCCGTCGTGATCCCTGCCTTTGGGGGGATTTGCCATTGCACTTCTGGATTTCGGCGCCAGGAGCATAGGCAAAATCTCAATTCCATCTCTACCACCGCTTTACCCCGTATTTTTGTAATTCCCTGCTGCTTCTTATCACCCGCGCGTGTTTACTTGGCCCTGTGGGGTGGTCTCGGTCACCAAGCCGCGGTTCGGACGGCCCAGGGCCCGATAAAGGGTATCCGGAATCCAAGCCTCTTGCCACCACCCATCGACACCGCCTCCGTCTACTGCTGCTGAGGAGCATCGGTGTGTCCTCTCATCAAGTTATTCAACATGGCGGACTCTGTTGGTATGTGCCCTCCCATATCGGCCATTCTCCCTTGGTGCTGCATGCATCTGCTGACGACTAGCTTAGATCGCGTGTTCGTACACGCCCTCAACACCGTCAAGAAGATACCCAAAACCGGCGCTTCGCGACCGCCCCCGACAGACCGACTACGCCTCTATGGACTCTACAAGCAAGCCATGGAGGGCGATGTCGACGGCGTCATGGAGCGCCCGACTGCTGCCTCCGGTATGAGCCCCGACGAGCTACAGCGCGAGAAAGATAAGTGGGATGCGTGGAATATGCAAAAGGGAATGAGCCGCACAGAGTCGAAAAAGAAATATATCGAGGCTCTTATAGACACGATGCATCGCTATGCGACAACGCCGTAAGGATATTATCTCCCAGTGCTGCGCTGCCTCTTCGGCTCACTGACCCGGCCTCTTATCACAGGGACGCCAGAGAACTAGTCGATGAACTCGAATTCGTCTGGAACCAAATTAAACACAACAGTCCGAGCTCCTCCTTCTCATCGCCAAAAGCGAACCGCTCGACCGGCGCACCTGCCGATTTCCAGGATGCGGCAAGCGACCCCGAAGGCCCGATGAAAGTCATCAGCCCGATGAGCGAGCACGACGAGGCGGAGCTACAGTCGCAGCGACAAATGGACCTCGAGGACGAGCTTATGGAAGGAGTGCAGGACCCGGTCCAGAGAGGCAGCCGGTGGCAGCGCAAGGTCGAACGAGCCCTCACAACTCTAACAGCCGAGGTCGCGGCGCTGCGGGAACAAATCACGATAGGCCGCGAGTGGCGAGCGAAGAAGGAACGAAGTATTCCAGCCTGGATCAACTGGCTGGCCTGGATTGTGTTGAAACACCTGGTCGCCGACCTTATTATCCTGGCCATCGTGTTAATATGGATGAGAAGACGCAAAGACAGGCGGCTGGAAGACTTGGTGCGGGCCGCCTTTAAGCTTGTGAGAGAATATGTCCGGAGCATTGTTCCAAGTCGATGATAATACCCACAATACCCTATAAACCGGTTTCCCCCAAACAAAAACAAAATCTACAGGCTCCGGGGACAAATCAGACGGAATGACGTTTTTGGGAGTACGAGATGTCGTCTAGTGAGGACCTCAATGTATTCCTCTGCAGCCTTCATCAACTACTCCCACACTTAATTCCAGCACAGCGAGCTGGAGGATATAATGCCACGAATCTTCAGGCCCCGTTGCACGTGTCTCACTTATTGTCAGCTTGATTCAGGCTGCGGAATACATGCAGTGCTACAGTGTGCTGAGGATGCATAGTCACCACAAGGTCAACAAACAGACCGAGGCCGAGGCCGAGAGTACCAGAGCACATGATTTGGGTGAAAGATGACGTTCGATTGGCTAAAGGCGCTTTGGAGTAAGAGACACGGCTCATGATTTAGAGACGGGAGCAGATGGGGATGATATTGTGCATATGGAGTAACGACTCGGTAGATATCATGACAGCTACCTACCTGCTTGGTTGTCTATTCTTTGTATATACAACTTTTGTAACCAAATTTTCATGTTGTTTCATATAAGTCATTGGCTGCTAAACTATTGCCGGCGTCTAAGTTGGCGTGGCTGTCTTGGCTTTTCCACATCATGTGAGGATCAACCAGCGTAGCAACCTCTCAGCAGGCAACCCGACCCTCCCATCCACCACCGGGTTGCTCTAACTTGTTCAGTAAGCCGGGCTGTTGCACGTCGTTTAAGCTGTCACGCCGGCTTCATGCAGGTACGGTACCAATCCGCCCTGGCCCCAACGGCCCAGTCCGTAGGCATTTCTGACCCAAGGTGTTGGGGTTCCTTTTTTTTTTTTTTTGGCCCGTTTGCACTTTGATGTCGCTACATCCTCGCTTGGCCAACCAACGCACCTACACCCGCCTGCAGGAACTAAGCCAGCTGCAAGCCACTGCCGCCGGATACCTGGAGATCGTCAACCCACGAACCGGGGATGGTGTCGACGAATCAACTCCCATTGGATTTTTCCAACCGCTGAGGACTTGTTACCTGCACTCACTCACACCTTTGATCGCGGTTGGCCGGTATTTATTGTACAACCCCCGTCGACGACGCCCGAGAGGGGGGCCATCATCACCACCAACGTCATCCATGGCTCAGCCAAGTCACCACCACCAGGTCCCAAACGCGGACTTGACCTCAGCGAATGCGAACCCTAACCCAAGCAACAACAACACTACGGCCAGCTACCCCCATCTCGCCAGCCACTACGCAGAGTTCCCGCGCTCGGCCAGCGATCCCGCGGGTAAGCCCATTGTGCCCGCCATCCAGTCTCTCGCGCCGTGCATCTTCGTGCCTCTCACTGAGGACCCCTCGCTGCCCTTCACGCCGCCCCAGAGCCACCTCGAGGAGCTGCAGGAGGCGCTCGCCCTCGTGGACAGGCACTCGATGGCCGTCCGCGCCAACCTCTTCAACCTCTTCACCCGCGACGCCGCCCGCATCGCCCAGGACGCCCGCCGCCAGGAAGCCCACCTCGATGAGACGGGCACGCACCCCGGCGACACGGAGCCAGGCATGAGCCCCCAGGAGATGGCCGACATGATCAGCAACATGGAGCAGCCGCCGGAGCCTGGCAAGGACTACAACCTCGAGACCATCCCCCAGCCCGACTTTGTCAACGGCGTGGTTCTCCATAACCCCCGTGAATGGGCTGCGAACCAAATGTTCCGCCTGGGAGTGCTCGGGGCGACAGACCTAGAAGGCTACGAGAGGCACGTCAATGAGCTTCGCGGCCACTACGAACACGAGATTAAAAAGGAGATGAGCCGCCAGGCTGGCTAGAGCCTAGTTCAGCGAGCTATTCCTTCCCATGGACCTCCTCCAAGAGCTTTCAGAAGGCCATTCATCCCAACAAAGCCAATGAAAAAGCGCATCATCTCAGGCAAGAACCAACGACACGATCACAGAATCGTCGTAAAATTAGGTCGAGATGATGTAAAAAGGCTTTAATTCAAAGACGCACGCCGAAAGGGGGGGACCAGCATGTCGACTTATTTACCTTCACCCTCCAGCCCAACGTCCTATATATACAAGCACTACTAACATCCCAGACGACAAATGGAAATCTTTCTATTCTTTTACAGCCGCCTCCTTATGCTCCGTACTCGACCTGTCCCATGGGTCTATCCTCTTCCATGCCAGGGGCCATAAAGTTCGTTCGGGGGTCGCCGGTGGCCTTAGCAGCCGAGCAGCGAGCCATTGTGGGCGAACTGCGAGTCAAGTTAGCAAAAAGATCAGTTGATGAATACATGAGCAATGTTTCTTACCTCCTCGAGATGACGTCTGTGAAGTAGAAGTTGTCGATGGGCTTCTTCAAAGGAGCACCGGTGACCTGGGCACCCTTGTTCTGGTCCACAAGCTGGACCTTGCTGAGCTGAGGAAGAGCAACAGGCTCAATGACATCGTAGGCAGCCAGGGCAGGGCTGATCTCGACCATGCGGTCGCGAACCATGGAGACATCATCGTAAGGCAGAGGAACACCCAGGAACTCACTGGCTGCTCGGAGGATCTTCCAGTCGGTTCGGGCGGCGCCGGGCAGGGAGGTGGCGGCACGGGTCATCTGCACTCGGCCCTCAGTGTTGATGTAAGTACCAGCCTTCTCGGTATAGGCGGCACCAGGGAGAACGATGTCGGCAATCTGGGCGCCCTTGTCACCGTGGTGTCCCTGGTAAACGACGAAGGCATCCTTGGGGATGTCGGCCTCGTTGACCTCATCGGCACCAAGAAGCCAGACAAACTTGGGCTTGGTCTGGGCAACCTCAGCTGAGGGGACGGTGAAGCCGACCTCGAAAGCACCAGCACGCGAGGCCTCACGCTGGAGGACGTTGTAGCCATCCCACTCGGCAGTTCGGAAGTTGGCGGCGTTCTTCTCAACGAAGTCACCGACAGTCTCGTAGAAGGCCTTGGCATCAGCGTGGTCGGTGACACCGGAACCAACGATGATCATGGGGCGCTTAGCAGCCTGGAGCTTCTTGCCGAAAGGTCCGGCAAGAGCAGACTTCAGAGCAGCGTGGTCGGATCCGAGGTGCTCAAACTCGAAAGTAGAGTCGAAGGACTCGCCAACGACACCAATCTCAAGGTCAGATCGGAGCCATTGCTTACGGATTCGTGCGTTAAGAACAGCAGCTTCGTGTCGGGGGTTGCTTCCAACAATCAGGATGGCATCAGCCTCCTCGATACCCCAGATGCTGGAGTTGAAAGTGTAGTTGGATCGGACGTCAACTCCGTGGGCAATGGGCTGGCTGCCAGTGGGAGTGTCCAGAGCAAGGTTTTCAGATCCGAGCTTGTTAGCCATGTCCTTGGCAACGACCAGAGACTCAATCTCGGTCAAAGCACCAGCGATAACCTTGAATTCATTGCCCTGGGGGTTCTTGATCTGCCAGGCACGGGAGACCTCGGTCATAGCCTCCTCCCAGTCAGCAGGCTCGAATCGACCCTCGCGGCGAACCAAAGGCATGGTCAATCGCTGAGTCTTGAGACCGTCACAGGCGAATCGGGACTTGTCGTTGATCCACTCCTCGTTGACATCATCGTTAAGTCGGGGCAGGACACGCATAACCTCAAGACCTCGGGAATCAACACGGATGTTGGAGCCGAGAGCGTCAAGGACATCAATGGACTCGGTGTGCTTCAGCTCCCAGGGACGAGCTCGGAAAGCATAGGGCTTGGAGGTCAGAGCACCAACGGGGCAAAGGTCGATAACGTTGCCAGACATCTCGGAGTCGAGGTTCTTCTCAAGGTAGGTACCAATCTGGATGTCGTTGCCACGGCCGGAGGATCCAAGCTCCGGTGCTCCGGCAATATCGTTGGCAAATCGGATACATCGGGTGCAGTGAATACATCGGTTCATGGAAGTCTTGATAAGAGGACCAATGTTCTTGTCCTCGACGGCACGCTTACCGCCAATCTCGTGGAATCGACCTCGGTCGGCTCCGTAACGCATAGACTGGTCCTGAAGATCACACTCACCACCCTGATCACAAATGGGGCAGTCGAGGGGGTGGTTGGCCAAAAGGAATTCCATCACACCCTCTCGAGCCTTGTGGGTAAGGGGAGAGTTGGTCTTGACGACCATTCCGGGCTGTACGGGCCAGGCACAAGAGGCCACGGGCTTAGGGGCTTTCTCGACTTCGACGAGGCACATTCGGCAGTTACCGGCAATCATAAGCTTCCTGGGGACGGGGTTAGCAATGTATCGGTCGGGACGGCAGGTGCGGTGGTATCGTACTCGTGGTAACAGTATCTAGACGACGTTAGCCAGGTTATCAAGACTTGGAGGGACAATCTCAACATACCTTGGGACAATAGAACCCGCCTTCTCGCAGGCCTGGATGAGGGCCGAACCAGCTACAAGGGGTCAGAAACGGCTTCCGGAGGCCCCAATCATCGAATCATACCTTCAATCGACACCTTCTTTCCATCTGCCGCCGAGTTAGCACACCGTTGGACGGTCAATGGCTGGATACACAAAGATGCTCACCAATTGTCAGCTCCACCTCGGCAGGACGCTGGCTTGTCGTCGCGAAGGCCCGCGAGACATTGGCGGCCCGTCGGCCGGTCCGCCAAGCCGAACGAGCTAGAGAATGACGGAGCATCGTGTCGCCTTGACGGAGTGAAGGAGATTGACGTTGCTTGCCGCTGCGGCGAATATGTGCTCAATGCTTGACGTCTTGAAGGGAACTTGCTGTTCGGGTGATGGATTTAGTGGCGCTAGCCTGCGATTAATTTACGTGATCTCTCATTGGCCGGATGCCCCTTCTTCCTGCCTGAGGCACCAAGGCCCCAACCAGCGGGGCCATTGCCATATCTAATTTGCGAGCATCGGCGGGATGGAATTTTTTTCTTTCTTTCTTACCAAATTAATTGTACACGGGCACATTTTATTGTAGGTGAGCTTGCGCACAGGTCTGCTTCGGCAGCCTGCTGCTTCAGTCGAGTCTTCCTCTATCTTGTGCTCCAGATGAATTTTTACGCCGTTTATGGAAGCATGGGAGAGTTCTCTCCATGACCGTTGCCTCTTACCGCCGGTCGTAACATTTCAACACCAAGTGAAAATTTTCTCGGTTCGTAGACTTTGAAGGGTAGCATTAGATTCGTGATTTCATGTCTATCTGCACTACGAGCTGCAGCTGCATTGGATGGCCCTCTGCGTCTTGGGAGGGTCGGAAATCCAGCGCATCTCCTCCTCTTTGTCGCCTTCAAACTTGACACCATTGAACACTTGCCCATCCCACGAATCCTCAAATGGGTGGAGGGCCATTTGCATGATCCGATCAAGCACTTCCCTCTCATCCTCCTTCTCCACGCGACGGATAACCTCGTCCAGGATCCAGCCACGCGGGATAAAGTTGGGATTTACCTGCTTCATGGCCTGGATTCTCTCTCCGTCTCGTGCCTCCGACACAGCGCCATCATCTTCTTTCCAATCTTCGACAATGCGCTCTCTCCAGCTTGCCAGCCACTTGGCAAGTCGTTCTCGGGCATCCTTTTCAGTAATCAACTTCGGAGGGCCTTCCTTATGGAAGAATAGGGATGCCTTGTCCTGCCTTGCCTCATCAGTTGCCAGCTCCTCTATCTTCAAGGAGCTCAATCGGCGGAAGAAGTGGTGGAAATCAAGCTCCAATGCCTCAAGGGTATCAAGCGCCTCGCTGAAGAGAACGTCGAAATCAGACTCCTTGAAGTTCTTAAGACCCAAGCGAGCTGTCATAAGTCGCTTGTACTCGGCCAGGAAAGTGGCCTTGTATTCCTCTCCAACTTGTGTGATGATCTTTTCTGCCCTGGCTACGAGCTTTTCCGCTTGGTCCTCTTGGACGCCCTTGTCGATGAACGTTTGGTCATCGACGTCAGCACCAATGCCAAGCAGCTCCCCCAAAGCCTCGCCTAATCGAACCAGGTTCCACCAAATAATTGTAGGCTGGTTCTTATAACTATATCGAAGTGCATAGTCGTCATGGTTGGGGGTGTATGATGGGTCGAAGTCATCCATAAAAGCAAAGGGTCCAAAGTCAATGGACAGCCCATAGATTGACGTATTATCGGTGTTCTAATTTTAAGCTGCGTTAGCACTTCAATCTAAATCATGTTCTGCATAGACGACTCACCAGCACACCATTCATAAATCCATACGCCTGCCAATTGGCAACAACCAAGGCGTTCCGCCGGACAATCTCTCGGTAGAGCCGGGCAAACCTATTCTCAGCGGCATCATCCAGTCCCTCGACGTCGGTGGCCGCAACTCCACGCTTTGGCGGAGGTGAGGCTTTAGGATCATCGGGATTATCCAGCCGAGCAGGCAGCTTGTCCCAGCCGCCGAAAACGTCCTCGGCGATGTATGTCGCCAGCCTCCGGATCAATGCCCGGTCACCTCTGGCACGAAGGATATCAAAGTTGCCCAAGCGCAGCCAGCTCTGAGCGAACCGCAGAACAATGGCGCCCGGCTCGGTCCGCTCTCGGAAAACCTTGGAGTGTGGCAGGTTGGTGAGGGACAATGCGCGGGTGGTGGGGATTCGCAGGGCATTGAGAGCTTCAGAAACGACAAATTCCCTGATGCTTGATCGCAAGACAGCTTTTCCATCCGCGAATCGAGAGTAGGGCGTCAAGCCTGCGCCCTTTAGCTGCAGCTCGTAACGCTCCCCAGAGGCTGGGTTCGTGGTTTCAAAAAGAGAAATGGCTCTTCCGTCACCCAGCTGTCCGGCCCATTGACCAAACTGGAAGCCTCCATAGCACTGCGCCCATGGATAGCCGCCTTTGAGCTGTTCTTCGTCCCAGCCAAGCAGCTTGTTACCAGCTACCAATTGGCGGAAATCCTCCGTCTTCTCCTCTCCGGCTTTTATTCCCAGGTCTCGCAGCGCAGCCGGGCTGACGGCAAGGAGCTCCGGGTTCTTCTGTTCTTCGGGGCGCACCCAAGTGAAGGTGGCATTCAGGACCTGTCGGGGTCGAATCTCGTCTCTGGGCGTCTTGTGCGAATCGGCCGGCGTCGGAAACTGGGCGTCGGCGGGGAGGGAATCCGTAAAGTTCCAGGACTTGGGGAGGTCGGCGAGCGTTGCGCCCTCGTAGGGAGCCTCCTGCGAGGCGGGCGCGGGTGCGCCGTTGGAGAGATGGGCGGCAGTCATTGCGATTCGGAGCTTCGGAGCACGCGCAGTAGCTCTTTTGAGGGCTGTGCGACAAAGCATCAACGCGAGGGGCCGGTGGGACGGGTATTTATAACGGCATGCAGAAGGAGTCCCGGGCTTAGGGATGAGAAAATATGAGCATATGCTTAGGCAATACGCTTGAGATGGCGGCGGAACCTACCAGTCCGCCAAATGTGGCAACGGAATTTCAGCGCGAACGGTTATCTTCGCCATATCTGACATCACTGCTCGGAGGTGGGAGCGACCCCACATTGCGTTCCGACCACGGCTTCAATCTCGACAGAACCGGCCCGTGGAAATTTCCTAAATCAGCAAATTTTAAACGGCTGGTAAATTACTGATATTTGCATTTTGATATCCGTTTCTAAATTAAATTCTGCCAATGGTACTCGCCTGAATGATGCTGTCCATAACATGCCAGATGTGCTATTCTCATGTATAATGGTTATTAAGTTGCCAATGACTAAACTCCCACCTGACGAATATCCACAAGTCCCTTGGGCACATGACGAATTGTCTGTGAGCAGCTTAATAATTACAAGAGTAGGGTCGATGACGCTTTACTCTTGCAGGATTTATATCACGATACTTTACACCCACTTGTCGAGCCAAACGAGTCGTAATGATATCGACATCTTCACATTGTCAAATCGCAGTAGCACAGCCCACCATAAGCGAAACATAAATATACACCGAGGCAGTATTTAATTTAGAACCATTTTTTGTTCGGTATTATCATCACAATCACATTTTGTTGAGTTGTGAAATGTGACATTTTACGTTGGGGATTTTGAAAGCCTCAACATCCGAAAGACTATAATATAAGAAGTCCTAAGTAATTACTCACACGAAAATATAAAAGTAAGAGATTCAAGATGCACGATATTTTCATATTCACATACTAAAACCTCACTATAATTGCAACACAATGTCTTACACGTTTTCGAGGTACCCTATACTAGTGCCGCCTTGACAACGTGTAGGAGTCAATGTGCCAACATTCAGGACTCACTGCACATGGACAATGCAATGGGGTAAACCAAATCATATGTTAAGAATATCAGACGCACAAAGTATAAATTAAATAGGGTAAGCGTAGTTGATCATGATCTACTGAACAAAAACGGATGTGCCCAATTTGTAATTCTCCAGCCCCAGGGCATCACAATGCAAATTAACGGATGGATGTGGGGGGTAGCTGAGCGAAATAAACAATACATATGAACCTAGCCCCAAGTAATACAAAAGGAGACCCGCATTGTTATTGTCATTGAAAAAAATTGAGCTATCATCGTCATGCAATAATATGAGACAAGCCGAATTTGCCTTGGATTTTGCCTGCTGACTTCTGGGCGGACAACCGTAATACTAAAAAATGAGGCCACAAGGCGTTCGATTGCCCTACCAGCTGGACATAGAAGACCCTGCTTTTATCAATGAGCGATATTGGCTGTTGTTGCCTACGGAGTGATGTGTTGTCCTGACATGCAGTTTCAAGGCAAGGTCAGATGGGCAGGACAGCCAAGGAAGTGATGATATTCGAGACATGCATGAATTACCAGGCTAAAAAAAAAAGTCTTCTTTATTTTGAAAAATTTCACGCACATTCTAGTTCTCGACCTTCTCGGTCATTAGGAATTATGGGACACAGGGGGATTCCAAAGCAGCGCTCATTTCTTTTTCTATCATTGAAGGGCGGCCGACCCGTTCACTGGCCAATTGCGATCAGCACCAACCCTATCCTCAGAAACCGACCGTAGCCGAACTCGAGAACCAGAGTGATCCCTGAAACGTAGCGGCCTAGATCTTCGGGAGCGGCGATGGGGGTTTCCCCCAAAGGCCAACTGTGACTGGACGATTTTTTGTTGAATGATAAGGGGCGGCGGAGGGACCGTGGGGAAGCAGGACGGCCGGGTCGAGAACCCTCGGGAATCGATGGTAAAAATAGGGGTCCTGGTCCCAGTCTCATGGTCATGCCGACCTCACTAGTCCTGCCGATTCCTTCTTCAGTTGAACAAGTCTCACCAACGCGTCATCATGTCTGTTTGCTTTTTGCGTCATTTTGGACCCGGACGACTCAATGATGCCCGGTATTTTTTCCTTCTTCATCTCTGTCTCTTGACCCAAGCACGTCACATGGAAATCGGGCCCGCCGACGGGCTTTCTGATTCTAGGTGTGACTGTGTGTGCTGCGTGACCCAGCTAGAGGGAGGCTGGGCACTGTTTCTTCTACTTGGGTTGCGTGTATGTGTGTGTGTGGTTGCCGGCCGGGTGCCCAGCTTACTGCCAGAGCGCGGCGCATGCTGGGCAGTTTTTTCTTTCTTTCTTCTTCTCTCGTATCGTCAATGTCTCGGCATCAAGCGAGACGGCGCCTCCCCATAGGCGAGACCCCGAGCGGCTGTCAGACAGTTGAAGCGTTAGAATCTTGTTTTTGGCCCTGTCAGGCTGGGTGGCAGGGAATCCGTCGTATGGTTGGTGGACCCCTGCTCAACCGAAGCGCTGCTGTTGGTGCCCGATGTGCCCTAGTCGTCGTTGACTTGCTTTGCTTCTGCATCGCCTCTCCGCGCGGCAGCCCATTTCCAAGAAAATGCCAAAATGTTCAACCCCGTATCCCAGTCCGCGTCCCATGGGGGAGCGTTTATAAAAGGGAAGGGGGAGGCCCCGACGTCTTCGTAGTTGTATCGAGACTCCCCCCTCAAGTTCGTCTAAGTCGATTGACCAATTCCTCATCTCTTTCGAGCTAAAATCTATAATCGCTGACTACTATTATCCATCCCCCCCCCCCCTTGCTTCACAAACACATCTACCAATCATGCGCGGCGAAGTCTCCATGGGCCCTGACGCATCCCAGTGGTACGGGGCCCTATATGTCGATAATGTGCGCGACAGCAAGGGTCGTGGCATCCCTATTCGGAAATTCCTGGCCATCAAGTTCCTGTCGCCCGTCCGTGTCTATCCTGAAGATTTTCTCCTCCAGATCAGCCCCTGGAAGTCCATCAAGCCAGAGGTCGAGAGCCTCAAGCTCGACCCTTGGACCTACCTCATCACGGCCCGGTGGATCATGATTGACGGCTACACCTTCACCCCCAATGACGCCATTGGCATCAGCATCAACGGCAACCTGCCCAGGGAGATCGGACTCGTCAAGAAGTCGTTCCGAATCGCTGCTGATAGGATGCCTGATGACAGAGACTACCTAAGGGCCTGAAGTACTTGGTGCCTTGGACCCTTACTTGCTTCCCTGCATGTAGTGGGTATTCAACAACACTAGGCTCTTGGAGTCTCTAGCTCCTCGAAACGAGCCTGTCCGTCATCGCCTCTCCCCAATGTGGCTTGCCTCGCCAACCACAACAAACACAAAACGGCTGGCCCTGCGGAGCAAACGTCCACAGGCTCCGCTGGGCAGCAGATTTGGGTGGCATTACTGGACAATGCCGTCTACCACCCACTTTTGGCAATTTTTTTTTTGTTACACACACACTGAGTGGCATTGCGGTTGCACGCATTGCCCCCCTCCACCAATAGCACTATTCGGAAATGACTATTGAGGCTGTTTTATCACATGTATTTACTAGCGTGTTGGAATATGGCTACGTGGGAATCTGAAGTCGGTTTCAGCTGGCTTCCCTTGTACTTGTTTGTTTTTCTTTCCCCCCTCGTCCTTGTTGGGATTGAAAGCGGTGGCGAAGGAATATATTTAGCGACGGAATTCTCGGAAATGGGGTTTGGAGCAATGGGGCGGCAATGGGAAAATTGGGCTTAATGAATCATGTCGCAACAGGGAGTTGGTATTCACGAAGGAAAAAAGATTGAGACGATTAATGAACATTTTTGTTTTAGCCATTGTATGTGCCTCCAAGAGTGCCTTAAAGAGTAACCACCGGAAAGAAAAATAAAGATAAAAATAACAAAGGACTGCGCCATATTGCCCACTTCTTGTGAAGACAACAGTCAATCGGGTCGCCATCCCTCGTGTTGATGTCGTCACTGTACCCACGGGGGATGCGGCACAAGTGGGACGGCGGGAGGGGTAGCGGAAAGTCGGAGCTCCGAAGCAATCTGTGCTTTGGGTTTCATAAACTATCGGATATCTTCAGGGAACTAGCCGGATCCTCTAGATAAGCGAGTCCATGGCCCTTTAACAATGAATAACCTTGGTTGTCGCTCCCGCTGCACCGATGGATGGGAGGGGGGGCAACAATGCTGCAACGCATTGAATTCATGATGCGGTTTGTTGGCACTATTCCAACAGCCATGCAACTCGTCGTCACCAGGTGCAGGATGGGGTCATGGAAAGTGAAGGAGCAATGATAACATCATTCACTCACTAACTTGCAGGGACGCCAGTCAATGTCCTCTCTCTCCGATTTTCCGGGCCGGCCAAATCACGGCATGGTTCCGTCCGGCCTCGCAATGTGCAACAGCTACCAGCCATCCTACCCCCATTGGCGCTTGACACGTCCATCCCACTCTTGGATTCTCCCCTTTTCCCATTCTCCAAACACTTTTTTTTTCGGCTTTAAAAACCCCTCTTCTGACGACTCATCCTTTTCGTTATTTGTCTCGCCGCACGCCGTTTCATTTTTACACAAGCCTTGGCATTCTGTACACATCCGCCCACCATGGCTGGTGCTCCACTAAACGTTCCCCACGTCAAGCTCAACGACGGTAACGAGATTCCTGTGGTAAGTAGCTGTGCATTCCTGAATGTGGAGGAAAAATGAAAGAGAATTATTGAGAGAGAGAGAGAGAGAGAGAGAGAGAGATAGTTAGAGAAAGCTACTCTGGCAAAGATAGCTAATTGGAATTGTTGCAGCTCGCCTATGGCTTGGGGACTGCTCGATACAAAAATGATCCCGATGCTCCACTTGACCAGGAACTGGTAGACCTCACCAAGAAAGCCATTGAGATTGGTTATCGCCACCTTGATGGTGCCGAGGGTAATTACATCCTGAAATGCTGGAGACATTTCACTGACCTACGTCCTAGTTTATGGCAACGAGGCAGAGCTTGGCGCCGCCATCAAGGCCTCTGGCGTCCCTCGGGAGCAGCTCTACGTCACGACCAAGATCAGTGCCATTAAAAAGCAGAACACCTTTGAGGCTTTCGACCTTTCTCTCAAGAAGCTGGGCCTTGAATATGTGGATCTATATTTAGTCCACGGGCCTTGGTTTGCCGAGTCTCAAGAGGAGCTGCAAGCAAGATGGGCCGATCTCGAGACCATCAAAGCGTCCGGCCGTGCCAAGTCCATCGGCGTTTCTAATTTCCTCCAAGAGCACGTTGAAACCATTCTCAAGACGGCCACGGTTCCTCCCGCCATTAACCAGATCGAGTATCACCCTCACCTTCAGCACGGTGACCTTATTCCTTTCCACAAGAAGCACAACATTATTGTCGAGGCCTATGGTCCTCTTACCCCGCTCACCTCGGCGCCGCCCGGCCCCGTCAAGGATTACTGGGCACAGCTGGCGGAAAAGTACGGCGTTACGGATTCTGACGTTGGTCTGCGATGGACCATCGACCAGGGCGTGGTTGCCATTACCACAAGTTCCAAGCCGTCCAGACTGGAGGGTTACTTGGAGAGGCTGTTTACATTCAAGCTTGCCGACGAAGAGATTGCCCAGACCGCCAAGCTTGGCGACCAGAAGCATTACCGTGCCTTTTGGAAAGACAAGTTTGACCCCAACGACCGAAGCTAAAACTCTGGCTGGCAAAGTTCACGTTATCAATATATGAAACAACGACTTCAATGAATAACTGACATGGCACGGGCGCCATGTTTTAATGTTAAAATATTTTGACCAATGAAGATATTTTCTATTGTCATCCTTCATTACTTTCGACGTGCATGTATGAAAATCGTTCGCTCATAGCTCATCATCAGAGTCCGTCTCACTGTTCGCGGTGACTGCTGGAGCGGGACTTGGTTTGCTGGGCTTATTGTTGAAGGGGAGATTTCTCTTGGGGGGAGGCTGTTCTCCTATTTTCTTCTTTGAGAGCTTTTCAGTCTCCGTGGGCTTTACAGGTAGATCCCCACTAGCTTCATCAGCTTCATCATCCTCGTCGTCACTGGCTGCAGATGCGGTGGCTTCAGTCGTCTCGCCGGGATCTGTGTCTTCTGGTTCTTGCTTAATATCAACGTCCATGGCCTCGGGGCTGTTTTCATCCTCTGATTCTTCGACTCTCTTTGATGCTGGCTGTTTTCTTTTCGTGGCCCGAGATTGGCCAACTTTGCGTGATGGTTTCGCTGGCTTTGGTGGGGGGGAGGCAGCCGGCTGTGACTGGGAGGGCTTTGGTTGTGCAGAGCCAGGATGGCTGGCATTGAAGGAGCCCGAAGTCAGGACCTGATGTTGCTCACGGATCTTGACCTTCTTCTCGTTCAAAAGATCCCTGAACTTGCGCAGCAGGGCCGTCTCATCCTCCTCTTTGGCGTGGAGAAGCTCCTCTAGTTGTGACTTGAGCTGAGCAACGGCAGCATCGGACTCGTGTGATTTGGCTGTGAGATCCGCTGCGGCCCGTTTCGCGTCGGCTGAGGCTTCAACAGCGGCCCCGCACCACTCAAACAATTCAATGGCCTCATCGGCGTCATGGCTCAAAGTTATAGCGCCCAAGCGTTGCTGATAGATTAGCACACGATGCGGGTTTCAAGGTGGTGACACTGTATACGTACTGTAATACCCTGGGTTTCCTTCCGAACCGTGATGGATATTGAAGATTCACTTTGCACAGTTGCCGTCACTTGGATATCCGAGAGCGGTTTCTGATTGAACAACGATTCCAAGATAACTTGCCACTCAGACTCGGACGCCGGGCAATTCTTCACTCGTAGCGAGGATACCCGGTCATGTTTCACTAATTGGAGGTTAGATTGGCGATAATAAGTTTATGGGTGTCAGTGCGCGGAGCAAATTATTGCGGACCAGGATTCGGTGTTGTGTCACGGGAGGATGGGGATGGGATGACTTGCATGAAGCAACATATGGGGCTTCCCCTTCAGTGCCCACCAGTTTGAGGTCCAAGGGCCGCGAGCCTTTGGATGTGACTTGTAGGAGGACGAAGGCGGATTCGTCGTCACTACGTGGGAATCGCAAGACACGGTCTGGGGCCATTTGGAAACGCTATGCCGGCGGATGGAGCTGGACCCGGCCGAGATGGTACAGGGATTTTTGATGATTTGTCCGATACGAGCAGGCTTGAGGGGCAAAGTGAGAACAGATGTGTCGCCGCCTGAACACTAATCAAACACGACAAAAATGAGGCATAGGTGGCGGCCTTTCAGGGCGAGACACGGGCTGAAATCCGGGCTGAAATCTGAGAGACGAGGTATGATGAAGAAATGCTAGTAATAACAGGGACCGGGACGGTTGAGACGGGGAATTCCCGCGGTGGAGAGGGTGTGAACAATGCCCAGGGTCTCGGGGGTAGTTGTTGGGTGCAAGAAAAGCCCAAGACAGGAATGTGATGAAGTTGGTGTGAGCACGAAACAAATTACGCGGCTGATTTGATGAAGAGGTGTTGTCCTTTAATGGCCGTGAATTGATGTGGGCGACGGGTGAGATGTGCAAGGCAGCAGCACCAACAAACAGCAGGCACATGCCCATCTCCGTTCCAACATCGCCAGGTACCTGGCCAACAGCTGGGTCCGGCCAGGGTGCAGCCTCAGCGTGTAAGTGCTGGCAGCTGCAGCCTGCAGGGCACCCACATGGCCTCACAGGCGGCTGCCATGCCCCTGTGGCTGACGCTTCCGGTGTCGATGTCGGCCATAACACAGCGGGACGTCGCGGCGCACCCGTTCCGTCTCGATTCTGTACTAGTTGTCTTGGCTGTGGGCATGTCTTGACATCAACGCCTGCCCGGTATGTTTTATCAAAGACGAACACTAAGATCGAATAATTAATGGGAGACTGATCTGAGATTCCCACTCGCTAACCCACTCGCTCATCCTTCGGGCAATACGAGTCAGCGGCTCTGTGCCCTTTTCTGGGGCTTCTGGGCTCGACGAGGTATCCATGGGTTGTTCGTCCTCCGGGAGTGGAGATGAGTGCTTGCATCACTCTCGCATGAACATTGGCAATGCAGACCCGAGATTTCCAATCTGCGCCAGCACTTTTTCTGGAAGCCGTACAATGCAGGTCCAAAGGAAGAAAAGAATAAAGCCATGAATACATGCTCTCCATCTTGCGATATCTGCCTCGCTGGATAAGAGGCTGAAGACTGCTTCCATGTCCGTTCCTCAGCTCATGTTGATTAGGGACACGAACATGCGATCAAGGTCAAACCAAACCTCTCCTCTTGGACACATTTCTCCTGAAACGAGCGCTGGACCGCAGAACCTGACAGACCAAAAGCCCGTCCCTCGTCGCGACCATGACGCGTGGGAGAGGGCTGGCGCGGTGTTTTGGCTGACGAGCCAATCGGGCAGCTCCCCCAAGCAAACACTAACAGTCAACATGGGTGAGTTGGAGAAAAAACTGTGCGAACTGGGTAAAGTTGGCGAAAATGTCACGTGTGGTGTATCATCGTCAGCCCGGCCTCCGACTTTTTTCAATTTTCTTTTTACTGGCCGTGCAAACAGGAGGATGGGATCAGGTCCGTGTGCTACAGGGCCGTGGGCTGCTGCAGGTCTGTAGAGGTACGTAGTGAAAGTGGAAGGGGAGGAAGGCGCAGAGGGCCGATGGTGGTGAGGCAGGTGCGTTAGACTGTGTTTTTAGTCCCATGCGTAGTGTGAGGTAGGAGCAACCCGTCCCTTATTAGTTAGCAGGAACTGCCACCAGCCACGCACTACAACCCCAGCCTTTTCTCTTTTCAAGTCCCAACCAACCCACATTCTTCTTCCACCGCCCACCTTTATCCACATCCACCACTCACCAACCTCGTTCAAACCCGCCGGCCACATTCCTGACCTCACATCAACCTTTCACGTCACTCTTCCCACACACACAAACACGATACCCTGCGACGAAAAACCAGTTCCTTGCCTCTGTATTCAATTGCGTATTCCTGTTGGACACTCCTACGTCCTTTGTATTCCTCCGCCGTTCACCGATCGATTTTACACTCGTTTTTTCCCCCCTCGACGCTGCGACGCCCAACGCCCTGTAACGCTTGATTTTCCGCACCAAGCGCCTGCTGCACCTGTCGCGAACGACCTGCAGGCCAAACACCACCGACACCCGCCGATAATCCGACGACTTTCCCACCGCCGGCGCTTTCTCATCCACGCTGGTCTTACGCCTGGGGGAGATGCTGGTGGATGCGGGGAACAGTTGGCCTTGACGATAATGACAGTGCGCGATTGACATAGCGTTCCATCTGTCGTGTCCCAAAGCGAACCCCCTGACCTTTTTTTGGACTCGAGAATCGACCGCGCGCCCAGAATTTATTACCGTATTTACCATGGAACCCTTACGACTGAAACCCCGACAGCCAGTCGTGGACGAGATCGAGAATTGGGATGATGACGACTTCGTGGTAGACGGCGACGACCTCACTTTTCGCAGCCCATCAACTGCCACAAACGCTGCTTCGAGACCGCCCTCTAGACGTCGAGACTCTGGCTCCTCACACTTATCGTTTCTGTCTGAGCTCGAGGGCGAGGAGGAGAAACATGTCCACATACCAGGTGACGATGAAAAATCTACCCTTGACGCCATCGCCGCGGCTCAAAACGCTGGTATTCCGTTACCGAAAAACGTTCCCTCTTCGGCTTTGATGGGAGGTACCATCAGACGATTAGGAGGGAAAAAACTGAGAAAGATCATCCAGGATGACTGGGAAAATGACATGGAACTGCCGGACGCATCTCAGGGGTTCACCATTAAGAAACACACCGAGTTTCCGGACAGTCTGCGGCAAGTGAGCGGCGGCTCTGTTCATACCAGCCCAGTCAAGCCTCCCAGATCCGGTTGCTTTTCTGAAAACGACCGCAGGGAGTCTGGCCAACCCACAACCAGTGGCCTGGGAGCTGCTATCAATCTGGACAGATTCAAGGATGCCGAAGACGACGACGACTTTTTTGGCGATGGTGGGGACACTATTAAGGTCTCCAAGGCTCGCCAGCCCAAGCCTATATCATTTATTACTCCGCCTACCCCTTGCAGAGAAAACAAACCCGTTGACATCGAGGAAGATTTCGAAATGGACCTGGAGCTTCCCTCGGACGGAAAGTTGAAATTGTCAACAAGGAGAGACATCCCCAAGACCCCCTCAGCACATCCCGAAGATTTGGATTGGGGAGAAGGCAGTCTTGGTACGAGATATGGAGGCACCCGTCGTGATGGTCGATCTAACAGAAGCTCATCAGCCTCAGCTCTGAGCCCCAGCGTGTCGAGCTCTATTACGGCCGAGAGCGAAGATGAAACCTTTGATGGCCTGGTTCTTCCGGATGGCCCCGTCAACTTTTCAGAAAGACTACAGCAGCGACGAAAGAGCCGGTCCCCGATCCGAATTTCTGAGGAGCCTATCATTCCTCCGCCCAAACCCCAGTCTGCTGAAGCAGATAAACTGGACTTTCTCGACGGCCTTGACATTGGTGAGGGTGAAGTCTTTGACGCAGGCAAGCTCACTCTACACCGAAATGTCAAGGTCAAGGAGACACGACCTGCCAGCCCGGCCAGGCCCAAGGCGGCCGTGTCTCTGACTTTTACCCACAAGCCGCCAGTCAGCACACGAATACCGCGTCTCAACTCTCATGAGAGAACGCACTCAACCTCACTTGAGCCAGTGTCTGAGAGCGGTGGGCCAATTCACCGAAGCCGACGCTCGCAATCACGCCTGGGCCATTCAACGCAATCGTCGGTCTCAAGCCTCCCTACCCCCACAACCCCTTCGCCCGTGCCTGCAACACCCCGTCGAAGGGAGCTGGGCCTCAGGACCTCTACGAGCTCTCTCCGGGACGGGCCAACTACAACCAGCGCCCAGCTCTTGAAGCATAAGCGCTCTTTGCCAGCTATTCGGGCACTCAATTCTCCGGCGAAGCCAATGACATACCGTCAAGAGCGCCCGCCATCCAGGTCAGAGAATAATCGGCCGCTCTCTGGCATGCGGCCGAAGACGCCAGTTGAGCGCCAACGGCCCGCCACTACCGACAGCCCGGCAACCACCCGGAAGCCAACGCTCCCATTCTTGCCCGCCGGGGCCTCCCAAACACAATCTCATCATGTGTCTTCTAAAAGCTTGCGTCAGTTCCGTCGCCATGATTCTGACAATTCTATTGACCTCCGACCTCACTCGCGCACTCTTTCAAGATCTTCGACCATGCGATCCCCTAGCCCACATCGATATCGTGTGGCTACAGATACTTGGGAGCGTTTGAGCAAGCCCAAGAACAAGAAGAACTTTGGCGATGGCCACGAACTGGATGGTTTTGATGATTTACCTACTTCGAGGGAGAACGAGAGCAGGTACTTGAAGCAACCTCTCACCTCTGGACCCAAGGCCGCTCTGCGAAACAAGCTGTATCAGCATGTGCTTCCTGATCGTGCCTCATCGGCATCACCTACAATACCTCCTTCCCCAGCCAAGCCATCAGGGTACACGCCTCACTTTGCGCGGGACACAGCTGCAAGCAGAATTGCTCGTGAGACATCGTTGGCCCAGCGAGTCCCTAGTACTGGCCCGCTTGCGCCTCTTACCAGCCAACGTGTCGCTCAGCTTTCTACGCGCACCAACCTCACCCCCATGACACCCCAATCAACTGTTCGCTCCAAAAAGCACAAACGAACACAGTCGAAACCTCATTTGATATCTAATTTGAACGCAGGCAAGGAATCGAAGAGTAAGTTGGTTGACAGATCCAATAACTGCGATTAGTGCTAACACGAGTTGTAGTGGTGAATGGAATGTACTACAATGCTGAAACATTCCGTTGGGAGGGCAATGAGAATGCCCTCAATCTTTTCGATGCCACGGTTTCCACGCCTACTCAGACACCTGCCTCAAGCGTGTTGCGCGAGAAGGAGGCCGCAACCCCCCGCCCAGCATTGATTACCAACATCAGTGCAACTAAGGGCGTTCAGGTTGTTGGCGGCATGGTGTTTGATCCCCAAAACATGTGCTGGCTGAAGCTTGACGCTCCGGCCAAACCCAAATCTGAGCTTAGCGATCCTATGGATGGCTTTGACGCTCTTGATGAAGACGAAGATGTCTTCAAGGATATACCCGACCTTGATGATAATACAGCCGACGATGACGGCGTGCAGGGACGAGTCAGTGACATTAAAGATGACTGGCTCGTTGGAGAAGAGTTCGACGTTGGCCCTGAATTTATCAGGAGACAACGCGAAGAAGAAGATAGATGGCGCAAGAAGTGCGAGAAATGGGTCGGTCGAGGAACCAGGGACCGCGAGGCCTGGCGATGGACGATCCGTGAGCTTGTCTCACAATTCGACGACTTGTCCGTGTGAGTGGACATACTTTTCGACTTTGATTCTTCCTACAACTTTTTCACTGCAAGATTTTTGTAATACGGGCGACCACCAAACCGGAAACTTCTTTTTTTTTTGTGGATACCATACCTCACATATTTCTGTCACCAGCGCCAGTTGTTCGGGTGATACCCGCGACTCTATACCAGGCGGTGATAGTTTTTCGACTTTCTTTCGCGATTCTTGGCTAGAATTGCCTTTGCTTTGTTCAGGTGGTTATTTTTTGTTGCCGTATCAATATTCTTTTTTCTGATGTGATCATGTATCTTATGATGAAATATGGGTTTATTTTGGAGGGTGGAAACGGGATTCTGGAACTCGCGATAGAAAAAAGGTGGGTTGCGGCAACAATCAGCCCTAATGGAGGATGTTGGGCTTAATGACGAGATGAGAGAAATGCTTCATGACGTGTTATTGAATGAATGGTTTGTTTATATATCATGTTTTTTTTTGGCGTTTGCGGATCATTGTGAGGTGTACGGCGTAAGGCATGCTTTTGAATTTCCTTTCTATTATGAGACTTTGCGGTGACCAAAAAATAACGTGAAACAGACCCATGAAAGCTATCCGGTTGGTATATCTACTCTTGCTGCTTTTTACTCGACTTCTTGCCCTTGCTCTTTCCCTTGGACTTCTTCTCATCACTGTTTGGATCCAAACCTCTCCGGCGCATGGCGTTCCTTCGTCCCTTTTCAATGTACTCCTTATCCTCATCGTCATCCCAGCCACCGAACTCGTCGGCCTTGCTATCCGCAGCATCCTCGTCAACGATGGGTGTGCGATCAACAACCTCGGACTCTGTGGACTTGTTGGCGGCAGAGGACGAGGCGCGGCTGGCGTTGGCGGCGGCGGCGGCGGCTTTAGCAGGGGTAGGGCCGAACTTCTGGAACTTGGCGACGAAGAAGCCGTCGACGTTGTAGGTGTGCGGGTAGTAGCGGCGAGTGTGGCGCACGGAAGGGTCAAACTTCTTGCCCATGTAGCTGGTGAAGCCCTCCTTGCCAAAGGCGAGACCGGCGTCGACAAGGCGGACGTTGGGGCGGCGAGACAAGGCGTACTGGACGACGGCCTCGTTCTCCTCGACGGTGACGGAACAGGTCGAGTATACAATGTAGCCGCCCGTCTTGGAGGCGTGGTTGACGGAGTCGATGGCGGAAAGCAGCAGCTGCTTCTGGATGTGAGGCAGCTGCATGAAGTCACGCTCCGTCTTGTTGGTCTTGACGCTGGGATCCTTTGCAATGACACCAGTACCGGAGCAGGGAGCATCGAGCAGGACACGGTCGAAGCCGCCCATGGGCTTGGGGAACTCACGGGCGTCGTAGTTGGAGACGATGACGTTGCGAGCTCCAAGACGGTGAATGTTACCGATGAGACCCTTGGCACGGGCCTTGTTGGGATCGTTGGCCATGATGAAGCCTGTGTTCTTCATCATGGCGGCCATGTACGTAGTTTTACCACCGGGGGCAGCGGCCATATCCAGCACACGCTCGTTCTCCTGGGGGTCAAGGGCCATGCAGGGCAGGAACGAAGAGGCAGCCTGGAGAATGTAGTGACCAGCGAGATACTCGGGCGTGGCACCCAGAGGCACATTGCTCTCGAACACCTGGAGACCGACCTTGGACCACTTGCCGACGGGCTCGAGGGTGACACCGCGGTTGATGAGGGCCTGGGCGAGGTCACGACGGTGAGTGCGCAGGGTGTTGGTTCGGATGACGACGGGACGGGGCGACTCGTTGGCCTCGAAAAAGGCAAAGGCTTCGCGGGGAGTGAAGAGGTTGAAGAGCTTCTCAGCCAGGTAGTCTGAGTAGCCGTAGTAGGCACAGATATCCTTGAGGAGCTGGGCCGTGTACTCGGCTCTTGAGCGACCCTCCTCAGCGAGGTTGGAGAAGTCGTCGAGCACACGGATGTTTTCGGTGATTCTTGTTCGTAGAAGCTGTAGGTCGGGAGCCAGGAGGGCGTTCGTCTTGGCCGAGAGTTCATCATCTGAATCCTCGCCGTCTAGGATATGGGGCTTGTCGCCGTCGATGTTGGTCTGAAGGGCCTCCTCGGCCATTTCCGCCTCCGCATCGGCAGCCTCCTCGGCCCTCTGCTCATCCAATTTCCTCGAGAGACCCTCGATGTTTGCGGCTGTAAGCTTCTCCTCGGCGTCCGACTCGTCCTCGTCTTCGGACCACATCGTCTTTCCACGGCCGCCGCCGCCGCCGCCGCCTTGCTCTTCGTCAGAGTCGAAGACGGAGCCCTCGTCCGACTCGAGGAAGTCGTCCTTCAGCCCAGCGCCGTCCTCTGCGTCCGAGAGGTCGAGGTCTTCCAGGTCGTCCATATCAAACTCATCGTCCAATTCCTCGTCGGAGAGATCATCCAGTGGCAGAGGCTGCTTCTTCGACTTGGCCGGCTTGCCATTGGCCTTGGGCACGGGCGCGGCAGCCTTCGCAGGCTTGTCGCCGTTGGCCTTCTTGGTCGCCGACTTCTTGGGAGCTGCGCCGTTGCTCTTGGGCTCGGCGGGCTTGGCGGTTTTGCGCTTCTTCTTCTCGGGCGCCTCGACGGCGGCATCGACAGGCAGGCCGGCCTTGCGCTTGAGCTTTGCGAAATGCTCCTCGGACAGGGGCTGGGGCGGGCCCTGCTTCTTCATGCGTCGTCCGACACCCATCTTGAAATGCGGGTAGAGAAATCGGCTCGTGGGTTGAGGCAATTGGTTAAAGAGAGAAAAGTTTCGAGCAGCGCAACTGCCCGTCTTGTCTCTACATCCAAAAAATGAAGATGGCGCCCCGCCGAAACTTTTTTTCTTTGAGCAGGTCCTGCAGGGGTCCGATAAGCCCCGGCAGAACTCCGTATCGGCACCAGCCACACGTGATCGATTCTCCGTGGGCCGCCGCTTGCTGTCTAGAGCTACGCCATACTCCATTGCGAGGGTTCAGTTCGAAAGGAGTTGGGCGTTTCCGAGAGACTAGTTTGACGTTTGCCCGTTCCTATCTCGAATTCTCCCATTTTTATTTTAATCCTCTTCAACGGCTTTAGCCTAGGGCTTGGGTCAGTTTACGTACCTCACACCACCTTGTTTCTTTCCTCCTTGCTGTCATAGCTTTAACCCCGCCTCCCACCTCGAACGTCTCGCAAGACCGACATCACCACCGCCACCATGGCTGAGGTTGCCTTTGCAAAGACCTTCCTGTCGTCGCTCGACTCGCGACCAATCAAGCTATCCGCCGACCATGTCGAGGACCCCAAGAGCTTTCCGGCCCGGCCACCTGTATGAATCCCCGCCGTCGATCTTGGTACCTCCGGCTTGTGATGTTAACACGCATGATCGCAGTACATCCTCCCCCGGATGCCCAAGCCCATGAGCAAGCCCGTCAAGCTCGCCCCCGGCCAAGAGCGAAGCGTCACTGTGACCCTCAAGTCCCTGCGCAACCCCCCCCTCGACCTTAAGTTCACCTCTCAGCCTCTCGATACGTCGATCTTGGACCTCAAGTCCAAGGTGCAAGCCCAGACGAGAATCCCCGTCGACAAGATGAAACTCCTGTTCAACAGAAAGCCCACTCCGGATAGCAAGATTCTGAAGGATTTACTGGGGGAGACTGATATGACCATCGAGTTTTCGGTCATGGTGATGGGCGGTGCCGCTGCGATCCCCCCGGAGGAGCCTCAAGTGGCCGCAGAGAGCCAAGCTACAGGTGCGGCAGCGCTGGAGACGGAAAAGTTCTGGCAAGACCTGCAGGAATTCTTGGCGCAGCGATTAAAAGACCAAGAGCAGGCTGAGGCATTGTCAGTCCTCTTCAAGTCAAGTTGGCAATCAAGCCAGGCAAGTCCTTGAGGCACAGACTACGACGAGCATCACAGTATAAATATAATAGGCGACACAATATGGCCAAAAAGTTCCACATACCAGTATGTGTGTGTATTTTCCGTGTTACGGTACATGGTGAGGGCTGGCAAATCTGTCCATTCACTTGTCGGCCCGAGAAGAAAACTCAATGGCGATGTCCCGAGGGATGTCCACCACTCTGCTACCTTGTTCCTCCGCAATATCACCACCCCATTGGTCTTGGTCCCTCAAGCTCGGCGCTGATAGTGACCCCAAAGTATGTTCAGTTCTATTTCATGCCCTCCCAAGCATAGTGCGCTGGGAAAATGGGTGGACAAACGCTTAAGCCAGACCCTTGCTCACAACCTTGATGATGCTATCGTACTCGATGTCATCGTTGTCGTTGGCCTGGAGCTCAGTGGCAATACCGGTGAGCGATCGCTTAAGGGCCTCCTTGGAAGAGGCGTAGATCATCTTGGGCTGTAGAGCGGAATCAGTTAGCGGCGAATGGGCAGAGTTAGTAGACAGAATTTACGCACCTGGATACCAGCATCATCGGGGGACCAGGCAATAAAGGTGATCTTGTTTCTGCTCAAGTGTTAGAAGCTGCACCTCTTATAGGAGGAAAGGCATCTCTTGAATCACGTACCGAAGACCGTCACCGGAAGCTAGCTGGTACTCGAAGTCGTAGACGGCGTATCGGGGGCCCTTGCCAACAGCACCCTGTTTATGTTGTTAGAAACATCGATGGTCTCCCATGCCGTGGATATCGACCAAGGGACAAGAAACATACGCTCTTGGACTTGGAGGTGGCATCGATGAGCTTCTGACGGAAGTCATCGTAGTCCTTTTCGGGGGAGGCGTGCTCGATAACAATCTCCTTGTAGTCGTCTGACAGCTTGTAGATGATGTACTTGTACTTCTTGCTGAGCTTGAGTTCGTTGAAGGCAGTGATGCACTCCTGCGCGACGGCGGCACTGAAAAGCGGCACGAGGTTAGCGCACCGTTTCAATCGAGTTGCGGCTCGTCATTTTAGGGGGGGAGGGGGGGGGCCAAGCTGCATGCCCCCCGGCGCCGTTATCGTTTTCAAGTGGACGGCGCACCCGGCGGCGGGGGAGGGGAAGAAAAGAAAAAAGGTAGAAGAGGTACGAACCCGGGTTGAACCGGTGAAGCGTGTAAGGGATGAAGGCGCAGGGAGGCTTCGAGGGGGGAAGGGGGGGGGGGTGGCCTTGTTGGGCTTCCCATGATTGGGG
>JAHVYC010000201.1:0-61348 GCA_020623665.1 Calonectria multiphialidica
CCCCATCTCATCGCCATGAGCGCAACCGAAACACAGCGCGGCGAGCCCGCCGACCCGCTCGCCAAGGGCATCATTCCCACTGCCAAACAAGCCTGGAAGGACCTCTTCATCTGGAAGCAGCGTGTTGTCGTCACAAACGAGCACGGCGAGACAGCAACGGAATGGCATGACCCAGACCCCATCAAGAACCCCATCAGCCTGCTCGCCCAGCTCTCCGCCAAGGACTGGATCTTCTTCATCGTCGGCTTCTGCGCCTGGACCGCCGATGCCTTTGATTTCCACGCCCTGTCCATCCAGACCGTCAAGCTGGCAAAGTACTATGACACCAGCAAGACCTCCATCACCACCGCCATCACCCTGACCCTCCTCCTGCGATCCGTCGGCGCCGCCGCCTTCGGTCTCGCTGGTGACAAATGGGGACGCAAGTGGCCCATGGTCTTCAACATGATTATTCTCGGAATTCTCCAGATCGCCACCATCTACAGCACAACCTTCCAGCAGTTCCTGGCCGTGCGAAGTCTCTTCGGTCTCTTCATGGGCGGCGTCTATGGAAACGCCATCGCCATGGCGTTGGAGCAGTGCCCGTAAGTATTGTATTCCCTCTTACACCCCAACGCCAAGAGTTGGAGTCGATGTGGCTTGTCCTTTATTCCCGAGCTAATTTCGTCCAGGTCCAACGCGAGAGGGCTGATGTCCGGTATTTTGCAGCAGGGGTACTCGTTTGGTTATGTCTTGGCTGCGTGCGCCAACCTTGGCGTGGGCGGTGGGACCAATACTTGGAAGACAGTGTTTTGGATCGCTGGTACGTTACATCCCGCCGCTAAAAAACTAATCGGCAAGCCCAAATTAACTTTTTTTTCTCTTGGCAGCCGGCATCTCGATTGCCGTCGGAGTCGTCCGCATCTTCTTCCCCGAGTCTAAGCAGTTCCTCGAGGCCCGCGCCAAGGGCAAGCAGGCCTCCTCCCCCGGCGCCTTCTGGGAGGACTGCAAGAAGATGCTCAGGCAAGAGTGGAAGATGTGCGTCTACTGCTGTATCCTGATGACCTGGTTCAACTACTACTCCCACACCTCGCAAGACTCGTACACCACCTTCATGCTGGAGCAGAAGGAGCTCGACAACTCCGGTGCTTCCCGAGCCTCCATCATGATGAAGGTTGGCGCATGCGTTGGCGGTACCATCATCGGCTACATCAGCCAGTTCATCGGCCGACGACGAGCCATCATCATTTCCGCCCTGATGTCCGCTCTTCTCATCCCTGCATGGATCCTCCCCCAGGGCGAGCGCAGCCTCAGCGCATCCGGTTTCTTCATGCAGTTCTTCGTCCAGGGTGCCTGGGGTGTCATTCCCATCCACCTCAACGAGCTGTCCCCCCCTGCCTTCCGATCTTCTTTCCCTGGTGTGACGTACCAGCTCGGAAACATGATCTCCTCCCCCTCTGCCCAGATCGTCAACGCCATTTCTGAGAAGACCTTTGTCACCCTCAAGAACGGCGACAAGGTCGAGGCCTATGGCCCCGTCATGGGTGTTGCCACCGCCATCATTGCCTTGGGAATTGTTTTCACCACCATGTTCGGTCCTGAGAAGCGTGGCAGAAGCTTTGAGCACGCCGTCGCTGGTGTGCACGATGAGGCTCCTGTACCCAAGGATATCGAGACTGGCAGTGTGGAAAAGGTGGAGCTCGAGGAGCGAAAGTAAGCAGTTAAAATACTGCCTGGCGGAACCTATGGCTAGATACCCAGAGATTGTTTATCACTATACCCAATATGTAGCTATATCAATGAATGAAGAGTTCTTCCATGAAGACAAGACGATCATCGCTGTCCAATTTCTGAATTCGGTGAAATGTAATTCGAGACTCGCGAGATTAGGTTTATGTGCGATGATGATGGAGAAGATGGCATGATTGGCCTGGGACATGTAGGCTGAGACAGTGCCTCGTGAAGGACTTTAACTTACCTTTTACATGGGCATGGGCGCCCTCTGCATCCCGTGTCTGTATCGGCAACTGTGGGTCATCATGGGCGAGCTCGGAATTTAGATTCTACCTGGAACATAGATGCGGCCGGAGAAGTACTCCGCATTTGTGGCAGGTTTCTAAGCTAGATTCTTCATGCAGAATATTTGGCTTGGAGGCTAAATCTCCCCAGGACAAATTACAAGACTCGGTGCGAGAGCAGGTTTCCACCTTGGATAGAACATGGTAAATTGTATACAATGCAAACTAGAGGGTGTTGTTATAGTAGGATTTGTCCCCACTCGCATTTAACTTCTATTTCTATCGTTTGTATTGGCAGTTCGTGTTTCACGAGGGCTGCTATTCTTAGCACCGATCGAGAACGCAGTCCATGCTTCGTCACGACGATCCTGAGCTAGCCAGCGGGCCAACGGTTCCACCACATTGGTGTCTGGGAACGTCAGCAAGCTCATTCTTCTGTTTTGGGTGCATTGTGCAAACCGATAGGGGAAACTCACCATCAGAGGAACCAAGTAATTCATCTTTATTAGCCTTAGGAAAGATGACGGACTCCCGAGAAAGGTTCGTTGAGTCGGTGTTCATGATGTTCGAGTACTGCAACTTGGGAAAGCCGAAATCGAATGATGATGTCTATCGTTTCATAAAACTTAACGTTAAAATTATGAATTAGCCTTTGAGTTATTCCTTGTGACAAATGCTCAGTATTTGATGCGGAGTCTGAAATTTAAATACTTCAATGGCCTGTCATTTTTATACGTATAGCAAGCAACATATTCACACATGAAAACAGAGCCTAAGATGGCACCCGCTGTGTCTCGGCTCTGATACTGAAGGGCCATTTTCTTTATTGGATGACCTCTAGTCGACAAAAGTAGCATGGTAAGGCGAGGCAACGTTGATAGCACAATTTCAACAGCCCGCCTTGCTTCATGAAGTCGTCAAGAACCCAGGGCCATTTTTCTCGTCCAATGCTTCTTCATGGCCCCACAACAATGTCGAGGAATGGTAGCCCGGGACTCGGCGTATCAACAAAATGGCCCTTGGCTTCCTTGGTGGGTGGACAAGCCCCACAGACAAATCGCGATCAAATCAGAAAAATGGCCCTGGACGCTGGTTGGTCTGGTACGTCAGCCACGCGGAAACCCTGGCTCGGGCTGCACCTAGCGACGCAGCGTTGGATGCTTTTTTGGATTTTTTAAGCACCACTCACGCACCTGATGCATTGCTACACCATACGAATTTTATGACTGCATGGCCTGAATGAATTGTTTCATGGGACCCATAGCCAGTCTGCTTTGGCACCATACTACATGCACCGTATGCATCTTGCTGCCTAGAAACCAGTCCTGCTTCTGATTAATTCATGCTACCTATGTTATGCGGAGCTTTATACCAAGGGGAGAGTTGTCTATATGGGACCTCTACTATCTAAATAGTTCAATCAAATACGTCAACCACATACCTGACATTCCTCAAATCATCCCACCATTCCTTTGCTTCATCTCCAGAGAGGAGCTGTCCCTTCTTCTCTGCCGACTCCAGTTTCATCCGGATTGCCAGTTGTGCCAGTTCCTGACCAAGAGTCTTTGAGCCACAAATATATACTTTCGCGCCCTTCTTCCATAGCTCATGCAACTCCTTGCGGTCTTCCCACAACGCATCTTGGACATGTCTTGGCTTTGAAGCCTGCTGTTTATGATTGTGTGGTCGGCTGAAAGCCCGTACAACATTAATCACGCCCGTATTCTCCCACTCTGCGAGCTCTTCAGCATATAGGTCATCCTTTCCAGGCCCACGACATCCGTGGTACAGTATAGCCGGTGGCATTTCTTTATTGTCGTTGAGCTTCTTCTTCAACACTGCACGCTCTTGGGCAAAGCCACGGAAAGGAGCGATTCCAGTTCCCGCAGAAATGAATATCAGAGGTATATTCTGGTCAGGAGGTGGGAGATGGAAGTCGGCGCGACAGGGCCTCACCGAAACGCGGATGGGGTCCCCGGTTTGGAGTGAGGCAAGATATGAAGAAGCCACTCCGTAAAATGTGCCTTGTCCCGACCTGGCGCTTCCAAAGATAACAGAAAAGGTTATAGTTGCGCTCGAGGGATCCGATAAGGGAGAGGAGGAAATAGAGCTGAAGAGAGGAAATCGTTAGCAATTGGAATACTGAGAAAGTTATGAGTCCACGTACTATTGGCGAGGGCGCATGGGAGGTAAAATCTGAAGAAATTCAGCTAGATCCATCTGGATTGATTGATGTCTTTCCAAAAGGTCTAAAACAGAAACCCGCATCGCTGAGATTTCTGCAGAGAAATGCTTTTCTTCGGCAAGCTTCCGAAGCACCACAGAATCCTGTTCCAACTCTGACAGTTCTGCAAGGCGTAGGATATTCTTCTTGGTAGCAGGCTGGGCCAACTCTACGAATTCACCCAAAATCGTGCGCGCATACATAGATATGTTGGCCGGCAGCGTAATACTAGGCCCTTCAACGGTTATAATTGCATCCCACTAATAGTTGAACGAGTCAGCCCGTCGAGAAAGATGAAAGCAAAGTGTAGCATGGTTTCTTACAGAAAGATGGAACCTTTTCAAGGCTCTCAGAACTGATTGTTTTGGGTTCGAAGGCAAAACCGCAATGTAGTCGCCGGACCTGTACGTTGATCCAACAGGAAGTGCAATTTTCATGTGCTTCTTGACTGGCTCTCCGTCACTGGTAAGAGTGTGGGCCTCCATCACCTCGGTCTGAGTTGTACCTTGCAGAATATTCGAAGTAAGTTCGTTGGAAACATGAACTTTCAGACGCTGAACGAGATCTTGAGTTAGGCTCGGCGATCCTTTCATGGTAGTTCGTATAGAGTCCATGGCAGGCCAAAGAACCTATACCAGATTTGTGTTAGAGTCCGGGGTACCTGAAGGAATGAGCGCACTTACATCATCCTTCCATGTTTCGAATGCGGTAAACATATCATCTCCTGCAGCGTCCGCAAGCCCCAGCTCAACAACTCTGTCACAGCCCAAGTCTTCGAGACGTTTATCCACAATCTTTGGTATGCGATGGAATGTGCGAGACCAATCGTGATTGCCACACCCAAAGACAGCATATTTCAGACCTTTGGAGGCAAAGGCTTCTTTTTCTAGACCTTCAACCCAAGAAACAAACTTGGTGGCGTTGTCTGGTGGTTGTCCCTCGTAGCTTGCAGTGATAATGAACATGATATGCTCGGGATCATTTTCGGGAAGATTATTCATTGCAGAATCCATGCAATTCAATTGTACGACCTTGTAGCCGTGCGCCGGGGCATCGCATGCTAGACGCTGTGCCATTGATTCGCAAGTACCGCTGTTTGACCCATACAATATAGTCAGTTTCATGTGAGCTGTCTCATCTCCATCCGAGGACTTAGTCTGATACCCGGGGTTGATTAGAGGAGCCTCTAGCTTGGGTCGCAGGGCTTCGTTGCCTGTACCAAACAACCGTTGTTCGAGCCTTACCGGGTCGAGGTCATCACGAAGAGTAGCCCGGATAAGCAAGTCTTTTGGCTTTATAGTTAGTGTTTGCTTATTCTCCAATACGTAGTCCGGATTGTCAAGGGCAAAGTTGAAGTTCTGAAACATCATGGCCATGGCAAGAACAGCTTCCTGCCAAGCGAAAGGTCTGCCTATGCACTAGAGAAAAGTAAGCAGATGTTAATCTACGGGTCACTGCTCTTAGACCCCCTGCAACTTCAAATGTAGGCAGTCCAAGAGGCTATTTACTCACCGCTCTGACGCCATTACCAAACGGCTTCCATGCGTTTTTTGGCAATGCTTCAAAGTTGCCATCTAACATTCGTTCAGGGCGGAATTCTTCCGGCTTGTCAAAAACTTTCTCATCGAAATGTGATTTCGCAATGAGGTTCAGAAGGATATCCCCTTTGCGAACAGGGTATTTTCCTGCAAGCACTGTATCCTCAATGGCTTGAACAGAAAATATGGAAATCGGCGAGTCTAATCGCAGGGTTTCGCGAAGAACCTGCCGATATCAGCACTTCATGTATTCAACTGATGCGTGACGAAGACCAACAGCAGAAATGTAAGGTAGCTTTTGCAAATGAGAAACTGATATGCGTTCCTTCCCCACCACCTCGTCCACCTCTTCCTGTACCTTTCTGTATGCGTCGGGGTCTCGGAGTAGGCGATGCTATTGATCCATCAGTTAAAATTCATGATATATTGCATTGGCCCTGGGGTGAAAGCACCATTGCATACGAGAGCATCCCAGATGTTGTCTCATGGCCCGCAACTAAAAATGTAATCAAGTTGTCGATGATGGAATCATCGCTCATTCTCTGCCCAGTTTTCGGGTCCCGTCCGTTTAACATGGCTGTGAGCAAATCTTTTCTCTCGTTACCGTCATCTGATGCCCTCGCTTTAAGGACCATCTCGGCTGTCTCTCTCATGACTTGGATGTCGTCCTGAAACTTTTTATCGTCGTTTCGGTAGATGATCGATGGAAGGGGAACACGTTGGGTTCTGCGGCCGCATTCGGTGAGGAATTCTCCCATTGCATCGATAAAGGGGTGCATTTGGTCACTATAAAAACTGTTGAATCGGAATCCCATCGAACAAAGTGCGATGGTGTCCATGGTCAGACGGGTGAAGTCATCGGTAACAAGAATGGCTTTTGTTGGTCCTTGCCGTGCCCACTTCAATACCAGCTGTGAGCAAAGGTCGTGCATCTCGTCAAACATGTTGCGGATACTCATGGGCCCAAAGGCAGGCATGAGGACACGATGAGCTATCCCCCAATTTGGTTCTTCTAGATGGGCGGTGAATAGGCCATCGTGGACCCCGTGTCTTATTTCCGATAGAACATTGCTGGGTACCTTCTTGAACCGCTTCTCGTTGCACGTCTCATCAACCAAGGCATGGGTCGACAAGACAACGATATTTTGCCCTAGCATACTGATTTTATATATATCACCATACTGCTCTGCCAGTTTCTTGAATGAGGCTAAAGGGTTGGTCGCGTCGATATCTCTGATGTTTCCCACCAGAGGGAGGCCCCGCGGACCCGGAATAGGAGTCGTAGAGCTATCCATTCAGTCCTTGGTATGTGCTAATAAGAATAAAAATGTTGATGAGGATAAAAGGTGGTCAAAGAAGGTCTGGATTTCGAGAAATAGAAAAGCCCCTATAGTACCCGGCACCGGCTTTATAATCGAGGAGAAGAGCCAGCGCCACACTGATTGCGTGAGCTGATGGGCGGGCCGTTAGTCTTTTACTCATAATTTAGATCTGTGAAAGCCTTGGGTTCGGCCTTCGCTTCGGTATATTTCTCGGCCTTCGCGTTATTGCTCTTCTCGCGATGATTTGGTTCATCGGGGAAAACTCACCAAACAATGGGCCATTGGGATTATTGCCGATCGGATGCCCGCAGGATCGGACATTGTTAACCCCGCTCCGAGCATATTTGAGATAATAGATCTGCCGACGGAGTTTAATTGGATAAATCTCAATATATATCTTCAGGCTAGGCATGACTTCCTGGAATTGAAGTAAGGTTGTGTTCATTGTTTGGAGAATAGCACAACTTTTGTTCCCAAGTTTCGGTCACTATTCCTGCCTACAGTAGCTCTCCATCATTATTCATCGACCATAATCTTCTTTAAATATGGCTTGAAGTGGCCAAATGATCTCCAGGCATAAATCAACGTGTCGTATTTGAAATGATGCATGTGTTAAGAAAAACTCGCCAAATCGGTGCTCCTTTTCAAGAGCCGATCCATTATCGACTCGTCATCTCATGGGTCATCCTCATAATACATTGGGTATATTTTCTGAGTGCAAATTTCCACTACCAGACTTACGTACTGTTTCGATTATGTAGTATCAAGACAGAGTTGAGGCCGTCGGAGTGAGATAGGAACTATTAGTCCGAAGACATGGGGTCAAAGCAGGCTGGAGCAATAATTTATCCGTCGGGATGTAACTATAATCTCCGTTTGCCTCGCACACTCGTGCAGTCTCGACTGGTAATTGCAGAAATAGAACAACCCACAATATAAACTTTTTTTTTCACCTTCTTTCTATCCACACTTTAGCAGGCAGTATGTTCACTGCCGAAATTTTGCTTTTATTTAGTGCAGTTTGATATCTCTTGGCAAGCACCGCCACTCCTCTAATGCTTCTCCCATTCATTAATGACGGTAGAATATAGAAAACAGTTCCAATTTCGGGGACCCTTCAAAATGACGGCGTTCTATGTATTCGCCGATTCTCTTGGCTAGAGATATTTAAATCGAACGCGATGGGCAGCCCCAGCTTTTTGGTCGAAAAACATAGATTCGCTTCTTCCATCCTGCTATTCGACCTCAACTTACCTACTTGAAATCTGTTCATTCTATTTCACTTTCAATATGAGAATGTCCCTTCAAATTTTGCCTGTTTCAATCTTCTTCATCGTATCTGCTGGCTTTGCGATAGGACTTACATTCCTACCATGTTATGCAACGCTGTGTCCGGAAGATATATTTCCTGAGGAGACGAGAATACATATCGCGGCTTTTTTCGCTATTGTAGCGACAATAGGATGTTTTCTAATACTACGAAGCTCTAGCAGTGCGGTGATGGGCATGAGCAGTCTTCATATATCCCCGAAGCTACCTCTCCTTGGCAAACCTATCACAGCGGGTGGACTGGCCTTATCCTTGTGCATTATTTTGGGCGTCTTTGGAACCACAGGATTCTGGCTGCCAGCTCAGCTTGATTTCTGGGGATCCAAAACAGATCCACTAGACTGGGAAACAGCCAAAACTCGCCTCACCGTCAGCGGGGTTACTGGACACTACGCCGATATTGCGCTTGGCTTGTTAGTGATCCCTGTTTCACGAAACAGTTTAGTCGGAAGGGCTTTTGGACTGCACCAGTCTACTTTGCTCTATGCACACAAGTTACTTGCCTATCTATTTGTGGCTGTGTCTTTAGCCCATGGTATCGCTTACGCGGTAGGTTGCAACTAGAATACCATTTTCTTGTCTTCGACTGACATATATAGATGTATGCCCTCGATACCAGCGGAGATGGAATAGAGGACAGAGAAAACGTGTTCGCTACGGGAAATCCTACAATGACGGTTCAGGAGAGCAAATCGCGAAGCTCTTGGTACAAGAACACTACATACACCGGCGCTGGGACGCTTGCCCCGATGATCCTTATCATTCTCACATCGATTCCTTTCATACGACGCCGGCATTACAACACATTTTACTACTCTCACATTATGCTTAGCATCCATATTTTTGTTGGAGCTAGCGTCCATGCCAGTACTGACTTTTATATGCTTTTACCTGGTCTAACTTTATGGGTTGTGGACTGGACTTGGCGTTTATTCAGAGGAGAGACAGGGGGCTTACATAAAACAGTAACCGCGACAGTCGAAGACGCTGGCAGTGGTTGGTATCGCATTACGCTTCCATCATCATCAAAGATGGAAGATAACGACTCTGCGACACAAATGGAAAAGGCCACGTCGTTAGGTTGCCCTCTTATGTGTTACTACCTCAATTTTCCTGCTGTCAGCCGATTTCAAAACCATGCATTCACAGCAGCAATTCCAAGCTCCGTGGATTCCGGGCCAGTGTTTCTCTTCCAAAGAACACAAGGGAAATCAGAGAAGAAGCTTGCTAAAGAGTGGACATGGAAACTAGGATCATTTCTTTCTGACATTGAGAGGGAAAAGGCCCTCAAAGTTCGTGTAGAGGGTCCCCACCAACCTCGAGATATGCGATTTGAATCGGCGTCTCACATCATATGCATCGTGGGGGGAACTGGAATCACTGGTGCGCATAGCTTGGCCGTATGGTGGCTGAGAACAAGGGCTCCTGTTGCAAACTGCAGATTTACTCTTATCTGGACCATGAGACACAGGGACATGGCCTCAATTAAGGAATGGGCAGAGCTTGAAGAAATGGCTAGATCGACACCAAATTTGACCCTCCACGCCCATTTCAGCTCTGAGATGGGGCGATTGAATCCCCTCAGCCAACTTCGCCAATCCCTCAGCATCGAGCAAGACAGAACTGCTGTATCAAGGGAAATTCTGGAACTCGTGGGCTCAGCTTGGATCTATAGCTCGGGGCCAGACGGTCTTCTCAACGCCACACAAAATGCATGCCTAGAGGTCAGAAGAGAAATCAAATCTGTTGGGAATACGGCTGGAAATCCCGGGATAAAAGAGATCAACTGGTATATTGCTAAATGGGAGGTCTAAACAGGCTGGGTGTGGAGACATCCAAACTTTCTAACCCTCCTACCTTCGCATATATTTCTTACTACATTTCATAGTCCTGCTAATACCATATTTATAAGCACGCGAGGTCTCATAATCAAACGATTCATACATCGTGGACAAGTTCTTCTAGCAAGAAAGTGTCACGTGCCAAAGCGATAAAACAGGGAGCAATAGGCTAGCTTGCAGCTAACCTGCAGCGACCCACTGGTCCCTCTATAAAAAGAGATAACTAGGGGCGAGGTTTTAGAGGAGTTAACGGTTAATCTTACAACTATTGAGACCCCTAACTGCGTACCACCTTCGTGATAGTGGCTAACTACCAGCTTGACTCCAGCGCCCTTCACTTCTGACCAAGAGGCTTACTACAGAAAGCCTGGTACTGAATGCTTCACGCTCCACATTGTTAAATAAGTGGACTCAACTGGAGCCGGTCTGTTTCTAGTCTGGCTAGCAAAAAGAGTGATTCCGCCCGGGCTCGAACCGGGGACCTTCTCGGTGTTAACGAGATGCCATGACCAGCTAGACCACGGAACCAAGGCAACATGCTTTGATGTTAACCAGCGGATCGTACGTGCCTCATCACTCTCTCGTATTGGGGTGCGAAGTCTCAAAGACAGAATCAGAAAAGCAACTTCAAGCCCGTTACATGAGTAAAAGACTTTTCTGTTCCTTATTATCAGCCATCATGAAAAAAGTTTGTTTTAGTAGCGATGTTGGCCAGTCATGGTTTGTAATGTTAGCTACTCTTTGACACCAGTCCAGCCTTGCCTGGGGCAGCTAGAGATCTTTGTGCGTAAAATGATCAAAAATTGAACTCAAAATTCAAATATATTAACTATATTCTGGTCTATCTAGACTATATCCTTCGGTTGACTCTTAAACTATTAATTTATGATGCCATTTCGGTAACGATTCAGATCTACCCAATCATAATCCGATATATACGAAGTATGAAGTCAAGAGAAGGCCAAAGTGATTGAATCCCCTGGAATTTCCGCCGCGTCACTACTAAATATCTGTTTTTGACGCGAGTATCCCATTGTCTGGACTCAGGCGAGGCGTGACCCGAGATAGCTCTGTCACGTACTCAGGTAATCCTCCATCCATCCTCCGACGATACCAGAACTCACTGTCCTCTAATGAGAGAGTCGCATCATGTAAGTTAGCAACATCACGACTATCCCACATAGATTCTCGCCTGTTCAATGAACGCAGTAATTTAAGAGCGCGAGACCTGATGTGTGCATCTGTCGAGAACGACACCACAAATGAAAGACTCGAAATTAGATTTCCATCAAGGGAGAATGTCGGCCTGTTCAGTGCTATCAAAGGCCAAGCAGCGATCTCAAGCTCACCAAGAAAGCTGGAGAGGGATTCTGAACTCAAGTCGGCATTGCTTACTGGCATCCGGTTTCCTGTCAGCATCCAAAAGTGCCGCTGTACCTTCAGGTGTTGTAATTCAGGTGTGGCCTGGGAGAATGGTGAGATGAAGTTTTCTGTAACCTCGAATCTATCATTCCATCTTATGAATCGCTGTTTGAGAGATTCAGGAAATGAACCTTCACCTCCATCAACAGTTTTGGAAGGAGATTGGACAATATTTCGTGTGTCGGAGTGCGGGGTGAAGCTTAGCTCTTCGAGAAGATGCAGCATTCCCATAGTGTCCATGTCCAGGGCACAAAGCTCATAAGAGGCTTCAGTTAGGTCTCTAAATGGTTGGGTCGGTCGTTCGATCTCATCATCCAATATGTCATAAGAATGACGTATGCTTGAAACTACGGGCCGTTCCATGAAAATGGAGGCCTCGACCGCAAGCCGAGCGAATACAGCAGCCAATTCTCTCGTCACATCGTGTCTCGGAGTGTTTATGAGTGGTTTTGACGATAGCAAACGATTTCCTGCTCCAATATGGCGGACAGACTCTGCGTACCGGCCTATGAAGTTTTCAAAACAGGTGAATAAAAGACAGCAGACAAGGGTGCAGTGGGTACTGAAGACCGACTCGCAAGACATCCAAGGCATTATATAAGAGATGGCCTTGTTGTATTGGCGCAAAGTGACTGGCAGTAGTTCCTCCCATCCCGGTGTGTTGAGCGATCGAGCTAAAAAGAGTCGATGGGCAGCGCCAACTGCAGTCATGGCACGACTCACCGGTTCACAAGTGTGGGCGAGAGGTAAAATATAGGATATCCAAAGGTTCGAAGATTCCGACCTTGTTGAAAGTTCCTCACACGTGTAGTGAAAGAAGTACTGAAGAAACTGTGCTTCAACTTCCGTGCCATGATTATAGTAGGCGCTGCCCACTCGTTGGTGGTTGAGGTCTGGTATTTGCACTCGATCCAGTGCCAATTTCCTTTTTCCAACCACGGTGCGCTTGGACTTTTTGGCTGGGACAAAATACCCATCACACTTGACCGATGCTTCACGGCAACGACGGCATACGGGCTTCTCCTCATCACACTTTTTGTGTCTTGTTCTTTACCAAGCCATTCCATCAGAGAGTTCTCTTTTGACGCGTTTGGTTGAATGTCACTATACTTACTTGCTACAGAAGACACGGTATATGTCAGTTCACTAGGTTCAATAATAGGTGTGCCAGGGGGCAGATGGCAGATGAGAGAGTGGCATACCAGGTCAGGCATCCAGTTCGGACTTTTGGGCTAAATGCACGCTCAAATTTTGGCTTTTGCTGCCCAGGTAGCTGGATTTGAATCACGGCTCCAGGCCGGTATGGGTTACTCATGGCAAAAAACAGGGTATCCAACAAGCGTATATGCAAGTAGAGTCACTAGTCTGCCCGCAAGGTCGTCAAGATGGGTGAGATATTTTTGGTGTCCAGGAAGAAGATCCAAACATTGTAAATAAGCAAATGTAGCATCATAGCCTCACCAAACCTAATCTTGAGGCAGTGGGTCAAGGCCCAGTCGACAATCCTTGTATGTACGCTACGGCCAATCGTAGGGTGAGGCTTAGGTCCACTATGACCATCCGAACAGGGAATGACGAGACTGGGTTATCCGGGTCTCGGTACATCGTAGATCGGTCTGTTTTCAAGTAGTGATAAGTGCTTAAAAATTCAAAACTCAGCCTCGGCCCATGCCAAGATACGGGATGTTCACTTGGTGGGGAACCCTTTCGTCCCTTCTTGCGTCCTCATACGCCCCTGTAGCTCTTATTGGCCAAGGCGTATGTGCTGGGAAGGTGATGTCTCATTTGTATGAACGATTAAGATACCAAGCGTGACGTCGGGATGGGGCTTAGATAGCCTGGATTGTGTATATATAGGATTGGCGGCTAGTTGGTTCTCGGTCATTCATCTCATCATCACACTCAACTCAAATCTAGACAAACCATCCATTACTGCCTTTGTTTTCCCCATAATGCGTCTGAATAATCTATCGATCCTTACGGGTGAGATAACAATCCCATGATCAACCACAAATCACTATCTTACCTGAAAAATAGGTCTTATACTACCAAACGTGGTTTTGGGGGGTTCTGCTGTTCTCAAGGCTGACATCCGTGCTGACACTAACCGGGACGGCATCGTTGACCTCGAGGGCAACACAGACGCTGAAAACAAGCTCAACTGGAATGATACGTCTGGCGCTATCTTCCTCCCCAACATTGGTGACACTGACCGCCGGTGCTCCAAGATAGCGTTGAGTGGTCCAGCCCTCAGCAACAGTGAGCTCGATGACTGCAATGATGCGTCGGATAATGTTCAGCGAGCACCGCAATTCTTGGCACCTCTGAAAACCGTTCCAATTCCTGGTGTCTCTGAGAAAGCCTCCGGTACGATTTCGGTTAAAGACTCGGTGGCACGAAGCAATGTGCGCATTTTCCGCAAGGACAGCAACGGCAAGGACTGGGTCTTCACTGATGGAAACTATACCTTCACCCATGATCAAATCAAAAAGGGATTGAACCTCGGGATTGACGCCCGAGACACTCGAAGGCCTGATTCCTGGGATGGAAAGGTCATTGTCAACTTCAATGTCCACGATGGCGATAGCACATCTTCTGACGAAGTGCTATTGCGTGTCGCTCCCGTCCAGACTCACCACCACCTTCAGAACATTGAGCAGGTGCTAGCCGTGAAGGGCAACGAAACTGGGGAGCCATGGTTGTTGAGATACACCGAAGATCTCTCCAAAGTGGTTAAAGGAGCTGGAATTGAAAAAGATGTCTATCTTTTCAACGCAAGCGACGACATCTGGGCCCAGGACTTTTTGGAGCCTGCTTTCGCAAGCATGCCCGGCCCCGACGGCCCCATCTCGATTCGAATCATGATCCGCTGCCCTCAGGATTCTCGCGTGGCGGGACGACAATTGTTTGAGTACTACCGTGAGGCTGGTGTTGGTGCTGTACAACATCTTGGCGGTGCCCGTGATGAGATCAACTCGGGTGGCAACATTGAGACTATCCCTCCATTCACATTTAACGGAACGGAATGGCCATCTGGTAGAATTATTCTCGGAAACCACGGCGAAAAGAAGCATCACCTTCTGCCGTACCTCCAGGCGCAAGAGCTTCAGGAACCTGTTCTTCTTGAGACTGAGTGGCTTGTCATTGGCCACGTCGATGAGTTTCTCCAGTTTCTACCTGCCGACAACGAGCGTGGTTGGATTGCCATGATCGACGATCCGCGCGCTGGTGTTCAACTGCTTGAGGATGTCAAAAATTCGGGCTACGGCTCGACTCGTGCCATCTCACGCAAGAACGACACGGTGGATTTGGGAGGTGCCAACTGCACTGGTTGGTCATGCCAGGAGTTTCCCGTTGAAGCGACCAGAGTCGACGACCTGCTTGCCGACAAAGAATTCCTGAGCCTTAACGAGCAGTGTGCCGAACGCATTGACGTAAACATCAAAATCTTGAAGACTGAAGTTGGCCTTACCGATGACGACATTGTTAGGCTACCTACTCTGTTCAAGAACAGCACCTTTCAGATTGATCGCCCGGCTGACAGGCTTCAAGTTGGAGCCTTTTGGCCTGGCGTTGTCAACAACCTTGTTCTTACCGGCTACAAGACATGTGTCGCGCCTAACCCTTGGGGGCCTGCAATCAACGGCACCGACATTCTCGCCGAGAAGTTGAAGGCTCAGTATTCCAAAATCGGCATAGACCTCAAGTTCGTTGACGATTGGAATACTCATCACAACGGCGGCGGCGAGGTTCACTGTGGAAGCAATTCTATTCGCGATATGACGGATATCTGGTGGTAGATTGTGCCATAATGCTCTGTATTCGAGCGTATTCATGGCCTTTGTATAGGTTTTCAATGTCAAGGAAATGATCCAAAGACGAACTCCAGATGGCGAATTTCTCAGTTAGCTTGCAGCTCCTCCCATTTTATTCTTCCTATTGTAGTGATATTTGAATAGTGTTCATTTTCATTTTCAGTTCACTTTGCACTCTAAAGTACACTATTAGTAGCTGCATCGTGCCTGAAGAACACGTAATTTAAAGTACAAAAACCCAAATCGACCTTGCTCCCATAAGCTGATGCAACGCAACATGTCTTGAACTAGAATAATCTTGCAGACATGCAATCCCCAATCCTTACCTGCTCTTCTCGTTGCGGTACCACATGCTGCAAAAGATTATGTAGGATAGAAACGGAATTGAGATAGTAAGAATCACAATATATAACACTACGTAATAGATATATTCCGATGCGTATGATTCGGAGCGCCCTCTCCAGTCTCCGCTCCGTTCCCTCCCGCTTGGCGAGGGGTTAATAACTCCACATGTCCCTCAAATTCTTACTCTGGGGCAGCATCAACAATGGCTTGTGGGGGCATTTACGTTGCAACGCATACACATCCGCGAAGAATTTCCCTGTTGGATCACCGCCATCTTCAAAATCAGCACATCCTCCGAGAGAGTCCGGCCTGTTATCGGATCTTGTGTTAGCCAAGTCGGCATCTAGAGACGTAATTGGCCAGGGATAGACCTGCCTAAACCAGTATGGTCGGGGGTCCGACCGTCAGAACAGGGTTATTTCCACATTTTTCAGCTTAGCCTGTTGGTCAATGTCATAGCCATCATCGCCGCTCTCTAGCGCCTTGTCTAGCATCTCATGAATGAGGCGAGCATTCTCGGTCTCGCCGTAGGGTCTGCCAACATCTGCAATCCTGCGCAAAGTTTTAACCCAACCTTCATGCTCCTTCAAGATTGCAACTTCGAGTCGCGCAGTCGCATAAGGATAGAGCAATGAATTGATGGCGAGAGAATGTCCATACTCTGGACGCAAGGTGGTTTCGCACAATGCGTCAAGGGTGGCTATCAACTTAGCCAGAAGCACTTCCGCAACTTGTGATGTAGACGCGGATGTGAAATTCACAGGGCCCTTGGCTCTTGTTCGGCGCCATCGGCGTCCCATCAAGATTCCAGCGAGTCGATATGCCTCCCACAAATGGCACTGAGGTACCTCGCCGACTTCCCCGGGCCAGCTCATGAAAGCTACCTCAGCAGCATCGGCATCGATGTAGGCGAATATATCCAAGAGGCTTCGGGGAAGACCAGAGATTGGCTCAACCCCGCTCCGCTTCCCATCGGGGGATGACTCTTGAGTCCTCCGCTGCGAGGTCCATAACCCAAGAGAGCTTGTTGGCCGGCCCTGAACGAATGTCGGCAAGTCCATCATTGCTATCCATTCTACTTCGTGCTGCACGCCCCCGCCGAGAATAGGGTTGTCGGCATAGTTTCCGGAGCCAAGACGGTATAATCTTACCATGTGGTCAAGATGAATGGTCCATGGAATTCCTTGAAAAAGCTTTGTTTACCAAATATGGTTAGCAAGATGTACCATATTGTCATCTTCATGCGGTGGAGGCCGCATAAATAAGCCAGGAAAGACGGCAGATAGAGCCAAGCTCACATTGAGAGTGCAAATAAAAACTCCTGCACAAATTACATTCGCTTTTGGAACACCATTGCTCCATTCTAACTGCTGTCGAAATGATCTCAGGCCACAGGTGTAGTATTCTTCAAAGAGCTCGGAAATTGTGGTGGGATCGGACAGGTACAAATGCACGGCTATGAGTATCGAAGTTAACGCTTCAGAATCGTGTGCAAGTTGGCGAAGATAGGACTTCAGGCCATCGTCATCCCGGGTCGAATAAACTTGGAGAACAGTTGTGTCAAAAACTAGAGACAAGATCAGTAAGATATCTAACAATGAAACATAACAAAGTGAAAAATAAACTAGAAGTTCTCCCGTTTGAATAAATCAAGACAGGAGCATTCGGACCAAGCAGCTTACACTGATTCAATAAAAAATCATCCCGTTCTTTTTTAACATTCCAATTCACCCCTGGTGTGAGTTGACCCAAGTCTTGTCCAGGACAGCTTGCTGATGTTAGTTCTTCATCCTCTAGAATATTACTAGGGCTACCCGTAAGCTGGGCTGGGGAATGATCTCCATATTGGTCTATGCGCTTTCGGTTGGTTCCTTGAGATGGATTTCCATTTTTTTGAGTTGGTCTTGGCTCAGACTCTTTCCGTATTCTGGCTAGAGCCTGGAAACGAGCCGGACCGACCGAATGAGGAAGCTCCGATGGTGCGATATATGGCGTTTCATCAAGGTAACTGGGGCTGTCTGACATCGTGTTCATTGCCAATAGAGGGGCATGAGGGCGAGATGGTTCAGACAATACGAGCTTCAAAGAGGGTTCTGCAGGGGTAACCGCTCCAGTGAAGCGACCACGAGATGCGATACCGTTTCCCCAGCGTAGCATGAGGTCATAACCCCCGCATGTTAAGTTCTGTGACTGGCACTCTCTGCAATTGGGCCTTCTCTCGTCACACTTTCGATGGCGCTTCTTGCAAGTGGCGCAGCCGCCTCTTGACCGGGCCATGGGTGAGGACTACAGACAAATGGGGCTCGCAGGGGGGTTGAAACAGTTACTAAAAGTAATAAAGACTCAGTGTAATAGAGCGGGTCAGGTGGCTAAAATATGTATCGGCTGGTCTTTTATCGTGGCCCATGTATGCATTGACTCGAGGTTTCGTCTGTGGTAGACCACGACGTTTCAGGCCGGCTTATAACAATAACACGGTTATATCGATAGAGTGTACATTTACAGGATATAGGCAATTAAGTGATGTAGCGAACCCGCTCCCAGAGATAGAATGGACAGATTGAACCACAATCTACCACAAAGTCACCGACTGAGCGTGATTGTGAACAAATTTGCTGACATCAAATCCGGTTTCACCATGCTGCTCATAATGAGTATCGAGATATTTGCAAGCTGCTACCGGACATCAAGCATGGTTGCATGGATGCAAATTACAGTATAATTTACAGTTGGACTGCATACTTTCTGACTACTCCAACTACGGGGCTGCTATTATGATAATTTGGGCGTCATTGAGTTTTTCTCATTTCAAATCTTTGCGATGGAACATTTCGACCTGTTGCGGGTGTCTGTAGTGCGTTGACAAATGGTAACTATGATGCGGATCTACCCGAGAGGTGTCTTGAGGACTGTGCTGTAGAAAACCTTTTGATACAGGGAACTGAAGATAGGGTAGCCTACTCTATTTTCCAAAATCAATATCGCAAATTGATCGCGGAACTTTGACACCAACGTTATATCCAACGCCTACAACAATGCCCAATCATTTCAATCAGAGTAGTCCCGAAAATTGGTCTACTGGTAAAGCAAATAACTTGCAGGCGACCATTTCAAGAATTAGATCAAACATATTTGGGGCAATATTACACTACAATTTGTTAGAATCCCTGTTTCACTTTTGTCGCGGCCAACAGTATGATGAAGTTTGACAGACATTCTTTGAGCGCGACAAGCCCGGACCCGCAGGTGGATTGTTTTGCAAACCGCAGAATGAGAAAACCAAATCCCTCCTTTACTCGCCCCAACTTAATGGCAGTAAAGCCACCCCAATATGACCGAGATATTTAGTTTATTGGTTTTCTACTTATATCCAGTAATACGACCAGAAGGACTCGCTCTTGTTGGAGAATTCTTAACTCCTGCGAGTAGGAATTTAATGCTTGAGCTATGTGGGATTTGGTTCGGGATATAGGATTACTGCACTCAAGGGATGATTCTTCATCTTTCTAGTCACTTTACCGGAGAAACTAGTCCTTCGTATCAATGATTTTATGATCCAGGGGCTCTGATTACAGACACAGAAACCTTCATTTACTTGGAGTTTTTGTTCCAAGGAGACGGGTACCAACACCAGAAATGGCACGCAGAACGTTTGGAACCAATATGGCAGATTCACGTAAGAATTTAGTCAGACTAGTTATGATAGATATGAATATTGTGAGGCGGCTCTGCTAGATTTACGCTCCAGCCAGAAGGAACTCTGCAAGGCATGGAGTGCCTCTTCACACAGGATTGGTGATCCCTGTATTCCGAACTCGGGATTTGTCTTGGCATCATCTCAGCACAAATGCTGGGGTTCGCCCCTCACTCCCGCCTTTTCCTTTTCTGGTGATAACACTCAAGGAACAAGAATTTCTTCCTTATCGGCCACTACTCTTAGCTCGCCCTGTATTTCCTCTTCTGGCCATAACTTCAACAGAGGGTTTCATTCGCGCGCTAGGCTTAAGTCGCCCAAGCTAGCCCACTTTTATCTTCTCAAGCCACTCAAATTGCTCCGGTTACTGAAGCCTTGCGGCAGCGTGCAGGCACGCCAACAGGCCATTCGCCCTTACTTTCAACCTTCGCCTTGGTACTGTAACGATTAGCGATCGTTTTGTTCATCGCTCACCCGTTTCATAGCCGGTAGCTCGTTCCACAAATAGAGTTATGAATGGTCACGTGAAGGATTTTGCTGTTTTGGGACGAGTTCTTGTATTTCGGTTTACCGTAATATTTCCCGCCAAGCCTATATTTGCCCATCTTAAGCGCGCCTTGCCTATGAGGAGTCATGCGTCAGCTACACCAGGACCAGAAAAAGGCTGGGAAACCGTGGAAATCTTCGCAATGAAAGTATGAATCATAGCTAATAAGTAAACACTGTGTGTACTGCTGTAAACCAAACTGGAACACGATTTCTCCTCTCTAATGAGAATCCACCCCAAGTATAATTGGCACTCTTGTGAAAGGGAAGGAACCTTCTCACCTCTGACAAATAGTTGCCAAGCAATAATATCAAGTAGCCGGCTTATCGCAAAGCCCGCAGAAGAGGGGCGCGTTTCATGGCTGTTGGTGCAGACTTGAGCCGCAATCCCCAGACAAAACTTTCGGGGCAGAACAATGAACGGCCCATTCGACTGCGATTATTGCGTAAGGTTCCATGCTTCCAATATGCTACGGGAGAACATACTCTTCAGTAATTGCAGGTATTAAGATCACAAGCTTAGATCATAACCATTGAGTAAGAGTTAGTCTAGAGCCTGCACGTGTACGATGAACCAAGTCGCTGGCGTCCCCGCTACCATTCTCGTATTCTGCAAATTATTATTGGCTGCTCGCCTCCGTTCAACCTTATTCTTGTGGAGAAGTTGGAATTTGGGTTTGTGATGGCACTGTCTACCGAAAATGGCCCGGCTAAACAAGACGATGCCTTATGCTTAACAAGATAGTGCGATGACGATCAAAGCCTCTACAAATTGGAGTTTGTTTCAATTGTCGTAAGCCTATGCACAGGCCAGCTTCTTACTCATGGTCAATTATTACGTCTCATCCACAACCATCGCCACAACACTGGTGGTTATGCTAAGAGTAGTGGCGACTGTACGAAGATTGGCAAATTAGTGTATCTTTCAAGTTGAGGTGAAACAAGTATAAGTATCCCCGGCTGTGTTTGGTTATTTCTTTCTTCACTCATCAGTATTACACTCATTCAGCTCTGCAACCGAATCATCACTCCTTATCCATCCCGGGCGGATCTCTAATACAATCTTTTCAATCCTCTACAACCTACCTCAACCATTATAATGAAGGCCTCGATCATTGTTGCTATCTCCATGGTCGCTTCGGCCCTTGCCGCTCCTGTTTTCCAGGACAACGCCGACGTCGACAAGCGCGACCCCCAGATGGCTTGCGCTCATGTCGGATGGGTCCCGCTGCCGAAGGGCCACCCCTGCCGCGGCCCCTTCAAGCGCCGCTCTGAGGAGGCTTCTGCCGCCCCTGCCATTGAAGACGCCGCCGCCGACGTCGAGAAGCGTGACCCCCAGAGGATGGCTTGCGCTCAGGTCTGGACGGGGGGCTACTACCCAAAGGGCCATCCTTGTGCCAACCCCTTCGCTCCCCGCTCTGAGGAGGCCTAAAGCGTCTATGTTTAATGGTGGCAAATAATATCATCATATATAACACTCTGGAGCATACAGTACACTGAGGAGGATCTTGACAAATCAATTTGACTCAGCAACATCCAGTACGTCGGGGGAAGCATGGCTGCGCATTTATTTTCGTATTTTATTCTTGGATGAGTTTTGGCTATCATACCATGAACTCCTATTTTTTTCAATATAACTTGACCGTTTTGATCTCATATCAATAGACTACCAGATTGAGCACCCATTTCCCGCTATTCCCCCCAAAAGTTTCCTTCTCATGGCGTGAAACGAGAGCTTCTTTTATAATTGGCTTTCCCACGGATCAAATTTGAGAGCGAATCTATGAAAAGTCAGATTATACATCATTTAAAGGGCTGCTCTCTTGAATACCTGCTTGTTATCTGTTGCAATTGTCCCAATTGTGACGTCGAAGGTTTTCTCCCCCCTAGACCACGTTTGGCAAACCTCGGCCTCAAGTAAACTTTCGGGTGTCCAATTTGCATTGAGCACTAAGAGATCTGCCTGCAGACCTTTCTCTAGACGGCCTGTCCATGTCTCTGCAAACCGTGAATAGGCAGCCCCATGGGTCGCAGCTGTGAGAGTCTGTGACAGACTCAAGGCACCGTTCGGGTTGGTCTGCAAGTCCAAATTCGGTTCCAGAGCAGACTTCCTTGTTGTAGCATTGTAAAAGTTAGGAAATGGAAGATGCCTCGCCGTTGGTGCATCGGTTCCAATGGCTACACAGGCACTGCCTTCGGCAAGCTCCTTGTAAGGAAATGCCTTTTCCCATTGTTGTGGCTGGAGAAGCTCTGCGTAGCCTTGCAGGATTGCTGGGTCACTATGTACTGGCTGAATAGATGCGGTAATTCCAAATTTCCCCAGACGTTTGGCGTCTTCTTCATTTGCAAGTTCGAGATGCTCGATCCTATGTCGGCCATTCGGGCAATTAGCACTAGCAATGGCATCCACTGCTTGGGTGATGGCGGCATCGCCAATGGCGTGGATAGCACACTGCAACCCAGCCGCCACGACCCGTTTGACAACCATTTCCATCTTTTCCATCGGCCACATTGGCTTGATCAACTCGGACTTGTCTCCATAGCCGTATGGGTAGCTCAAAGCTGCGGTGCAGCCATCGACAACACCGTCGCTGATTATTTTGATCCCAAGGACACAAAATTCCGGGTTTTTAGAAGGATGCCACTTTTTATGCATGGAAATTGCCTCATCAACATGCTGCAGCAACTTTTGTGTGTCATCCTCGTAAGGTATGAACCAATGCGCACCAACATGGACTGGGAGACCGTTTGTGTTTCTGAAAAGCTCAAGGGCCGCCCACGCATTCGTGTCCATGGCCATATCAATAACTCCTGTATATCCAGCTTTAGTGTAGGCTTCTAAAGCCTTCCCTAAAGCTTCCTGCTTTTCTTCAGTGGTGCATGCGTTGGTCAGATGCGGCCACACATATGTCGTTAAAGCAGTCTCAGCAAGTAGTCCGGTGGGATTTCCCTCTGCATCGCAGGGCACATGGCTGCCACAGCTCTTCTTTATTTCATCTAAGGGGAGCTCGTTCAATGCTGCTGTGTTGCACCACGAGGAGTGTAAATCAAGAGCCTCAATGAAGATTGGCCTAGGATCCAGGTCATCTAACATTGTAGCCAAGGCCAAACCACTTGTTGATGATTGGCTCCATCCTCTGCAGAGGATTCGTGGTAAGTCTTGATGAGACTTGGCGTATTCGGAAATGAGCTGGCGGATTTGGTCAAGGGACTTGCAATTGGACAAGTCAAGCTTCTGTAAGGAGAGGCCAAAAAAGAGGAGATGGACATGGCTATCGATGAAGCCTGGAACCAGCACACGATTGTCCAAGTCCACAATTTCAGCCGAGCCCCGCTTTGCCAATACCACTGCGTCGTCAGACTCATTGCCGACGTGCACTATTTTTGATCCTTCAATAACAACACAGTCATGGGATGCAGCCGAATTTTCGGGTTTTTGGGAGTTCCCGACCAATTGGCCGTTTATAAAAATAGTAGCCTTTGCCATTCTTTGAGTAGTGTGTGGGATGCTTTCATCCACAACGTGTTGCACGATGGAGATGGGTGAGTAACAACGAAAGAAGAAAAGAAGAAAAAGGGAGGGTCTCAGCTGCAAAACCTCTCAAATGCAAGCTTATCATAATGAAGGGTACTTTTACTATACTTATATTACAAGAAAATCCTGTAGGCTGGTCCGGAGCCGATAGATGGCGTCGACCTGCCGAAAAGAGCATGCGGAGAATTACCCCAAACTAGCCATCAAGAAAGCCGCTAAACCTCGCGTATCGACCTGACAAAGAGGGCATAGTGAGGCTCCACTTGGTCTCGACCGCTATGCACCCCGCGTATCCGGCCCCGGGTTAGTGGCTTGCAATTTTTACCTATTGGTACCATTTATTTGTACTTGCGGAAATCTGAGAGGCATACGTAGATAGCCAGTGTTCACATGAATCACACAAGTCCGTAGCTGCCACATCCCATTTCCCTTCTATGTAGCCCAAAGTCTATCCAGAGAATTCCTTATCGCCACTTCGCCTAGATCATTAGACCTCATAAGCCGATGACACGCAGCAGTCCACTGGACTTGCCCTGTCCCCTTGACTCTACTTTCACATAAAAGGGCCATCAATCCCCCGGAATTGTGGCACAAACCCCCATCACAATATCACATTTAGAAACCTCTGATACTGCCTATACTACAGTATGGATGCACCCAGCACAGATGCTACTTGTCCACCCGGAACCATCCACATTCAGGGTTAGTTATCAACTTGCTGCTTCCCGCCGGCCTTATTTAGCCATCTATTCGCCATCTAACATATAATTGCAACAGATTTGCAATTGGCTACCAATACTAGCGGAGAGGTTATCCTTTATCCACAGCCGTCGGACGATCCCAATGATCCTTTGGTGCGCATTCTTGACCTATCCCCCTCTCCCATGCCTTCAAGGAGCGAATCATTGTTCTAACAACAAAAAAAACAATCACAGAACTGGAAAAAGTGGGAGAAGAATTTAAATTTCGGCCTCGTACTGCTCTATGCACTCATAATCTATGGCTTGTGGGCTTTCCCGTTGCTCTCCTGTGCCAGATTGTTTCTCAATCCAGGACCGAGTAATAAGCTGACACTTGCTCACCAGGATTTCTGTCGCTACCCCAACATGGGGACCTATGAACCTTGAGTTGGGCTTTAGCTACGAGATGCTCACAAACACATACGCACTTGGAACGGCCATGCTATGTGTCGGGGCTGTCATGTTCATCCCATTTGCGCTAAAATTCGGTCGACGTCCAATTTATCTTACCAGCCTCATATTACAACTTGCAGTTGGTGTCTGGGCAGCAAATATCCGAACTTCGACAGATATTTACCTTGTCAACGCATTCAACTGTCTCTTGGGATCTCTGGCGGACATCATTGTTCAGATGACCATCGCCGATGTCTTCTTTGTCCACCAAAGAGGCTTCATGAATAGCCTCTATGTTTGGATTATCCTGTTTGGCTCATCGTTAGCCCCCGTTGCCTCTGGTTACATTACTCAGAATCAGGGTTGGCGATGGGTCTGGTGGTGGGTCACCATCGTTTTGGGCATCACTATAATTCTTTTCTTCTTCTTGTATGAAGAGACCATGTTTTCGCTCCAAAGTCTTGATGGAGTCGCTACTGATGAACCAGCAAAGCATGTATCATCCAGCGAATTTCCCCGCAAGTCCGAGGAACTATCAGATAACATGAACAAAGAGTCAGACCAAGAGGCTAATCCCCAAACTATTCAGACTGAGAAAGTCGGATACCACGATGTACCACACGAACCACCGCACACTAGCGGACACAGGAAATCATATGCGAGAAAGCTCAGCGTCTTTTCCAGCTCAACTCAAACCTGGAAATCTCTCATATCCTACAGTCTCCAGCCGTTGGTTGTTTTCTGCACAATTCCTGCAGTCTTTTATACAGGCATCCTCTACGGCATCGTAACAGCTGCTTTCCAAGTATCCATTACAGTCGTATCTGGATATATGCCCCTTGATCCGTATGATTTCACTTCATCTCAAGTTGGCCTCATGAGTATTCCGCCCTTTATCGGCACCACACTCGGAGCGGTCATCAATGCCCTGATCAGTGACCGAATTATCCTAGTTCTTGCAAAAAGGAACAAGGGTATTTATGAGCCAGAAATGCGCCTCTGGCTCGTTCTTGCTTTCACCCCATTCATCACCTCAGGTTTACTCATTTTTGGTCTTGCATTGGCACATGGAGCTAGTTGGCCGGTTGTGGCTGTAGGCTCTGCTCTTTTTACATTTGGAATGACTCCAGTCACGAGTGCAGTACTGACCTACATCACTGATGCTTACACAGAGGTATGTACTCCCAGTCATTCTGTTACCAATGTGGATTCAAGCTCACGATGTTCCCATCAAGGTGGTCGCGGATGCAATGGTCGGAATTCTTTTCATCCGCAACGCCATAGCTACGGCGTTCGTCTTTGCCATTACACCTTGGATCAATAGCGTTGGCCTGAAATACGTCTTCGTTACGTATTCTACGATAGCAACGGCCATTCTTCTCTCAACAATCGGTTTTCTGGTTTATGGGAAGCGGCTGCGGGCTTTTACAGCAGCAAGATACCAAGTGTATTCTTCCAGACGGTTGGGCCCAAGAGATTCTCAAACAGAAGGTACTGCGTGGTTTTGGTGAATGTGCCCTCATCGCAGGAATTAGGTTGCAGCAAGCTAGAACCGTATTATGCATGAGCTTCGAACCCAAGTTATACAGAGCCCTAGTCTTATTATTTTCACCGCTGCAAGCATTAAATGAACTAGCTATTCGACCTGGTCTAAGTAAATGTACCTTGTACTACAGGGGGGATACGTATCATCATGCTGGGTGTCTGCCAAGCCTCCATTAGACCGGATTGTTGGCAGGAAGAACGATCAATATCACAGGCAAATAAAATTTTGCTCTTATCCAAGCTCTGGTTACTAGAAATGTAATCGAATACCCACATTGGGAATGGTCAAATCAGTCACAGAACCTTGTAACTTGGACGATCGACAGGCCTTGCCTGCTGTTCGGCTAAACGACACTTGACCCGATTCAACAGGTCGACCCGGCCATGGATCTTACATAAAGTACAACTGCACCTACCAGCCTTATATTTCCGACGGATTTAGCAGCAGAAGTGGTCATAAGCTAAAACTATGTAGGTGCATGCAAGCCTCAGATATGAGAGCGGGGGTGCGGGAACGATAGGTTGGTGGGTTGCAGTGTTTTGTGTCAATCTCTAAACCAAAATACGAAGCATCCATATTTCAATTAAGCCTAGTAAAGTTTGATATACGTAAATAAGAGCTATGTTAATTCACGGGCTTGAGAAAGACTCCCAAATGGAAGCAGCCAGTGCCCGGTTGATCATTCACGACTACGTTGGAGGAATAAGACAAATTTCTCCGTGTCTGTAGATACCAATTTGTTCCAAGAAGGTGCAATAGGTTCGTGTTAATTATTTAAATCATGAATCTCGGAACTTCCGGTCATCGGGAACTCTCGGCTTCTGCAACCCGTGCAAACTAAATGAAGATCAATTTACCATCGGATCTACCATTCTGCCCAGTCGCAACCACCACAATCATGGCCAGACTTTGATCGGGCACATTGACCGGTCGAACAGGCACGTCTCCTTTAGGGTCATCATAGGCTGTAGCCCGTACGCGAATACTCCAAGTTCCTCCATTCACTTCAACCGGTCCACCGCTTACGCCATCAACGAATACCTCCAGCGACCGCAACCCTTCGCAAGCCAGCACTTCAATCGTTCCGGACACTTCTATCAGTCCACCAGAGAGTCTTTGTGCCTGCGCAACCAACTGAGGTGGTTTAGAACCTTGCCAAGGCACCCTGGCCAATGGCCTGGCGATTAGGTCGGTTTCCAGCTCCGGGGTTCGGGAGGGGACCGGGCGCTTCCTGTGAACAGACTCAAACGCAAAAGCATAACTCAAAATCTTGCGGTCATCATACGCTCTTGAGGCAAAGGTCAATCCCACAGGCATTCCCGAGTTGAGGGTACCCATTGTGGAACCAACCGTTGGGATACCGAAGAGCCGGATCGCGTAGTTGCCATGGGAAAAGAAGACTCCGTTTCGCCAGGCCTCGACAGCAGATTCTTCGTTCGTCTCCGCATCTTCTTTACCGACGTCGCCCACGGTCGGCCAGACCAGGGCGTCAAGCGAATTGGCATCCATCCACTCCTCCAGATCTCGCTTACGGCACGCCTCAACAGCCTTGACGTGGGCCTGCAGCCCCGGGACGTCGAAGATGGAACTGTTTCTCGATATACTCAGCTGTTGGACTGCAACATTTCCTTCAGTGCGGTTCATAAAAACATTGCCATATCGGTCAGGAAGAGTATTAGGCAGTTGGGGGAAAATAAGCCGGGGGTCAACATCCGCAAGTTTAGTGGGACCATTTGTGTCGTTTACCATCCGCAGGAAGTCGTCCCAACTGTACGACCAAAGAGCAAAAGGGCTATCCAGATCTTCTCCCTGCACTGAGGCTGGGAGGGGGTAGTCGGTTTTCCAAGCCACCTCAGTCGGCGCAGTCTCAAAGTTTGTCACCAGCGGAAAGCCGACTTCAACAACAACGGCGCCCAGAGATTCCAACGTCTTCTTAGCCTTCTTCCACAACTCAATCACTTGTGGGTTGATCCAGCTCGGCTGTGCCGTCGGGTCATGTTTGCCGATATACATTCTCGGCACCCCAACCCGCTTTCCGCGGAGGGCGTCGGCGTCTTCCAGACAATGAAAGGACTTTCCCAGTCGCATAGACGCAGCCTTCGGCAGAGCGACGAATGGTTGCCCCCGCCAAAAGTCCGAGGTGGTGTCTTCATCGTCCACCACCAGTAAATCAAGGATACTGAACAAGTCCTTGACAGACCGCGCATACGGGACCACAACGTCAGATACTGGAAACAAGGGCCAGTTTCCGCGGATAGATAAGACTCCCCGCGATGGAGTATAGGCAACCAGGGCGTTGTTCGAAGCTGGCGACCGACCCGATGACACCGTCTCCTCGCCCATGGCAAAAACAGCCAAACTGGCAGCGGTAGATACGCCGCCGCCGTTAGTTGATCCTGATGCGTAGGCTGCAGCAAGATACTGGTCGTTGTAAGGACTTTCGGCCCTTCCATAGAGACCTCTTTGCATTCCGCCGTTGGCCATGGGAGGCATGTTTGTCTTTCCAATCATAAGGCCACCTCCCTCTCTAAGTTTCGCAGTCGTGAACGCATCGAATGTGGCTGTCAAGTTCTGAAAGGCAGGAGAACCCGCTGCCACCGTGAGACCTTCCATCATGTAGCTATCCTTGATAGTAAATGGAATCCCCTCAAGGGAGGACCGTATGGTACCATTCGACTGCGCCCGGTACTCGTCCGACGCTTGAGCATGATCGAATATCCGGGGATTAAGGACCGGAATAGAGTTTAGTCGTGGACCACGCCGATCAAACTGTGCAATGCGATGAAGGTGCCTGGCCACTAATTGCACGGCATTGGTCTGTCCTGATCTCAACGCATCTTGTAGCTCCTCGATTGATGCTTCCACTATGCTGAGGCCCTAGTGAGACGTGTTAGTCTGGCCATCTTCCCTGACGGATGGACTCGAAGAGACTGACTGAAGCAATCGCAAGAGGTTGAACCAGTGCCCATACAAGCGCAACTACTATTGCCCGTAAATGCATGTTTTGTAATGCAGAGAAGATTTGAGATTTATAATTACAAAAAAAGGGTCAGGTTGAACAAACCAGCTTCTCTCGACGCCTCGATGCTTTGATCCGGGAATATTGACGAGGAGAACTGGTGCAATTTATATACTCCATTACTTCCTAATTCTTACATAGAAAAGGATAAGACTATATCACTGATAAAAGGCTGTAGTCGAACACACATGCATGTTGGAAAAGGCGGCTTCATTGCCTTAGTCGGGAATAGCACGCAAGGTAGTGTGATATCACCCCCGAGCTGATAAGCATGCGGGTCAGCAAGAAATGGAAGGTTGAAAACGAACCAAACGGATTGAGCCCAGCGTATATGCTTAATGTCTTGACTGGGGAGCCTGCAGGCCTTTGATCCTCTGCACCCTCAATTTGCGTTCCGGTGATCCCATCCCCACAGATGATGCCCTCGTCGAGTATGTCGCTTCACCCTGTCCACCACATAGCCCCGCAGTGCTGTATCATGGAACTGTCTGGGAACGGTTGATGACATACGGGAATTTACAAAGAGGTCCAATTCAAAATGATGTACACCCTTGCTATAAACTAAATCCAAGGGCTGAATCACAGATAAGAATTACCACTTGTAATTAGGTAATTTAGTGATCTTCCAATTCTTATGTACGTCCGATATTCTTTCTTCCCATGACTACTTTCACCCAAGTGAACCAGTATAGGGCTTTGGGCAGCTTTGGATCAAAACCTTTGGCATCTCACTGCAAATGTTACTGTAGCTTTTAGTTACTGAATTTTAGTTTGGAATTGCCTGCAAGAGGCAATGCCAGTTGGTTTCCGTGTGTGATACAGCTTGAACTAAGAAGCAACTCCCCAAAATCATATAAAAGCTGCCTGTTTCCCAGTTGGCAGCCAATAATTGTAACTATACAGCCATCGACCGGGCAGCGCATAACTATAGCAATATCATCAGAGCCAAGATGATGCACAAAAGCCAAGTGATATAGCCATCGTTTGCATAATAGCATTTTAATCATAAATTTCCCATTCCTACGTACGCATACAGTCATGTTCTCTTTAAAGGCTCATCGCTTCTACTCCTCAAACCATTCGTGTCTGTAGCTGGCTGTTTTCTTCTCGCAAGCTCTTCAGTTGCTTGTCGAACTCCTTATTCGCCCACTCCCAGTAGGCCGACCACACGCTAGTCACGCCTGCGCTCGAGTTTGTAGCGCCGGCATTACCAGTCAGGTTCTTCAATTTCTCACCCAACATCAGCGTGACTCTAAGGACACTCTTGTTGGCCTCTTCCTGCTTTTCGACATCTTGCTTCACAGCATTATCTTTGAGCTTGACCGACAGCACTGATCTGTAAGCTTCCGCGATGGGGTTAAGTCGGCGGATTGTCTCATCGGTGTCAATCACGATGAGTTTGGCGACCATCAAGTTGCAGAGCTGGCGAATATCATTGTCGTCTTTGAGACCATCTACAACACGGTCGTAAAAGTCGATGTTGTTGATGCGGCTGAATGCAATCTCCATTAGGGCATACAAGGTCTCGTACGCGCTCTGTATTTGGTTAGCATCCGCCTCTGGGCCAGTTGAGCAGCAAATTTCATACCTTTCGGACTTCCAATCCATCATCCACTGTGTGCTTGAACGGCCCCATCATGACCTCCCTCACAAGCTCCTTCTTGATCACTGACTCCTTCAGAACATAGGGCATCAACTCGCCGAGGTGAGGGTGGATCAAGTCAGGTTTGTTACGCGCAGCAGTTGTCAATGTCGTCATTGCCAGTCGCCGAATGTCAGTATCCGAGTCCTGAAGAATGACGAGCAAGATATCAATGAGTACGTTTCGGAGCAGAGCATCAAAGGCCTCGTCGCTCTCGGGTAGGGTGTAGCGAACGGCCTGAACGGCCATTCCGCGAACACCAACGGATTGGTCCCTGAGGAGTGTCTAAACTCTTGTTAGCAATGTGAAATTAAGGAGTCGCAATATCCTTACCTGAAGTCTAGGGAGGAACACAGTTGGATCCAGGGTAACCAATCGTCCAGCGCATTCAGCGCACACAACCTTGTTGTCAGCACTATCGGATGCCTTCAGAAGCTCATCCCAGATAGCCGGTGCATAATTTCGTAGATCAGTAGACTGTGCCGAAATGGACTGCAGGATCTCCTTGATAGATTGGATGAGAAGGTATTGGGTGTTTCCTCCCTTCTTCATAGTCTCTAAGATGATGGGTAGGAACTCGGGAACGTTGCTGGAGCCTGCTCGGCCCAGGGCAATTGCAGCAGACAGTGAAACTTTGTCAGGCTCCGCATGAAACTGTTCCAAGAACAGAGAAGGCTTCAGGGGTGACTCTGTGCCAAGTCTCATTCCGGCCTCACCCAAAACAGCAAGAGCCAGACTAACGCGAGCATCATCACTAGTTTTCGCGCTTGTTTGGAGCTCAGAGATAAAGTTATCAAGCTTAACTCCTGCAGACTCCCCGCCAGCCACGAGAAGGGTTCCGATCACCTTGCCGACAACAGCAGGGTCACCAGAGACGCTGACATCCTTGAGCAGACCCTGCATGAGTCCCTGTCCAACACCACTCTCACCAATGCTTATGAACAAAATCAAGAGCTGGTCCAGAACAATGCTTGCAAAGTGTGATTTCAGTAGCTCGCAAATTGAGGTAATCATCTCTGCTGTGACTACACGGGCAGGCTGCTCAGAAACAAGCTGGCCCAGGATAAGGAGGGTAGGTCCAAGTAGGTGTGTGTCGCTGTTCGTGATGACGGGCATCAGAGCAGAAACAATACCATCAATGGCCGATGGGTCTAGCTGGCCCTTCGTAGCATTTGAGAGCACAAGATGCTTGAGAGCCATGATGCTGGATCCCCGCAATGCCCGGTTGGCTTTACGCAACTGAGCGCTAAGCTCCAGAGCAACGTCCTGGGTCCAATCCTTGTCGAGTTGGCCAGGATTTTTCGAAAAGGCAGCAATACTGTCAACTGCTCGCACGGCCGCCAGTCTAGTGGTCTCGTTCTTCAGTCTCTCTTGGAGGATGCCCAGGGCCTTCTTGCGCTTGTCGGCGGGGATCAGGCTGGCACCCTCAGGGCCAGAAGTGCGCGAGATGAGCACTCCGAGGGCATGGATTGCGCGCTGACGAACCTCGGCGTCAGCATCGTTGGCAGACGCCTTTTCAACAATAACTTCAAAGAGTTTGTGCAGGTCGTCCTTGTACTTGGATCCGGCATTTCGCGACCTTGGGGGAGTGATGGTCTTAACAAGCTCCTCCGAAGTTCGGATTGCCTCACTTGAGATCTTGTAGAATCGGTCATGGACGGCCGAAATAACACCTGCAACAATCTTGCTGAGATATGGCTGAAGAATAGTCGATGAATGAGTCTTGGAAATGTCGCTGACAAGCTTCAGCGCTGTCATGCGAAGAGTGGTAGGGGTGGCAGAGGAGGGTCCGCCAGCGGAAGTCAATGACGCCGACACGGAGCCCGAACCGGCCTTGATGGCTTCAATGATAGGGCCGATAGCCTCATCAAAGTACTCGGCAAGACCACCATGCTGCACTGACACGATATCATCGAGAAGGCTAACAACAGCCTGCTTGGTAGGAACAGTCTTCCCCTTCAACTGCTTTGTAATGGCCTTCACAATGGCTGGTGTTAGACGTGCCAGATCGGCCCTTGGGCCGGTCGCAGGGATCTTTTCGAGCACTGGGGAAGAAAGACCGGTACCAGCCATGAATTGAGACACAGTTCCGCCGCCGCCGCTGCTTTGCCTTCTTCGCTTGCGGCTGATGGGGATTCGCGACTCAAATTCGGGCTGTTCATAATCATCGAGAGACAGGTCCGGAGTTTGGATACCCTCGCCAGTCTTTCGAACAAGCAGAGAAAGAGCAGAAATGACCTCGAGTCTGACATTCTCCTCTCTCTCGTCGATGCGCTTTGTGAGGAGGGGTGCAGCCTGGCTGTATAGCACCCCGTTCTCGAGAAGATCTCCGCTGCCACGGGTAGAAATAAGAGTGTAAAGAGCCTTGGCAGAGCATCGTCGGACCTTCCAGCTGGCGTCGTCATCGTCATCCTCGAATCCATCATCGGCATCGAATTCGTCATCCTCGTCCTCGTCCTCTTCCTCTTCGTCTACCTCCATCTCCTCGTCGTCGTCATCCACATAGTTGGGGTCGTACTTGAGATACCGAAGGCAAGCAGAGATGGTGTCGTTGGTGAAGGGACGCATGTCTTGGGGACAAGAAGCCAGGAAGGCTTCAAGGGAGACTAAAGCAGCTTCCCGGACTTCGTTGAAGTCCTGGCCCACGTCATCACCGTCGCTAAGTTCCTCCAGGTGCTGCTGAAGTTCCTCATTGTTGAGAGCTTGAAGGACCAAAGGTGCAGCCGTGGGAAGGTGAGGGCCGAATCTGGCAGGAATGGACCTGGCCATGCTTCCAAGGATCGAGATATAGAGACGTCTTGTAACGCTGCTACTTGGCTGAGCGAGGGCACTTGTGATTCTGCTGACCACACCCTCGAGGTGCTCGTCAGTCAAGTACACAGCCAGCATCGAAATTGCAACCACGGCTCGCTTCTTGACGACGGAGGATCCCTTCTCAGCCTCAAGGAGCTGGATGACGACCTCTTGCATAGCTTCGACCTCGACCTGAATAAGCATTGGTCCAAAGCATCGAACGACCTCGATCAGCACATCGACGGCCTCGGCGTTGAGATCGCTCTCGTTTTGTAGTAGCCCCTCGGGGACGGCGGGGAGTGTAACCTTGGCATTCTTGGGCACTTGTGTCTTCGGGCCGGGTCCGATGAGGCGGGGGATAAGCACGCGGCTCACTGCGCTGTATGATTCTTGTACTTCTGGTGTGGTAGGGATACCGGGGATGGGTCGGGGGAGAGCGATGAGGACGGATCGTAGGGCCAGCGACGGGACTGCGTTATCCACAGAGTTCTTGAGCTTGATGGACGACAGCTTCTCAATCATCGGGGCAATAATAGGCGTCGGAACCTTGCCCACGAGAGGGCCCAGGCTACCCAGCAGTTAGCTAATCATCCGGGGGCCGTGGCAGCATGCGGTTGGACCAACCATTTGATTGCAAGGTTCTGGACCTCGCCGTTCTGGTCGTCGAGCGTCTTGATGATGCTGTCCACGGTACGAGCCGCTATATTATAGTCGTGGTGGAGGAAATCGGACTTCGCATGGGTCAGGAGCTGGAGCAGGTCGTTGAGGGCCATGAACCTGAAGTCGGGATCGGTATCGCTGAGCTTCTGGACGTGGCCCATGACCGCCTGGGGCGTGGCGTTTATCGTCGCGGTCGAAGCCATGGCGGGCGAGCTTCGCTACGGCGTGGAGGATGGATGTTGGGTTGCAAGCATACGCGGCGGGATACCAATGACCACCTGCGGCGCAGTCCAAGAAATCCGGGAATGGAGCGGAAGCGGTGCTTGGTGTTAAAGATGGGAAGTTGGGTCTCGTTCACCACCAGTGGTGTTGGAGGCGTGAGAGGTTGGAGGGGTTGAGCTCCAGGCAGGCGGGAGAAGCTCGGAGCAGCCTGGGGCCGGGCCTACTGCCTACTGCCCCGCAATGACATCCCACTACCATTGTTCCTGTTGTAACACGACCAACACATAACTAGTGGGTATTCCTGCTGACCGACCGAGCGAGCCTGGCTTGAGCCGAATGTGACGGAGGCTCGGCTAATATCTTGAGGACAAAGAGCACTTCTCCAATTGCCGTTATTGGGGATTGGAATGCATGCACTTCAGCCCAAGTTGGGTGGGCAGTTCCAAAGCTCCATTGGGCCCTTGCCTTTACCTCCCCGCTACACCCTCGCGCCGCAAATGGGTCCAGCATGTCATCACTACAAAGAGATGGGTTGCACCGGCCTTTTATTTCAAGCCAATTTCCCCCAGTCATGACGTTTTCTATGTCCTAGGTATATTCTAATGAGTAGTGCTACGAACTGCGTCCAGCTTAGGTCCTGCGCCCTGTTCCTTTAGCTCGTGGCGGGGACCAACAAAGTCGAGGCGATCCTCCCCCCGCTTGGCATGCCCCACCAAGAGGAGTGCCAGAGTGTTTTCCAATCCATTCAGTACTCAACTAAAAGAGAGTCCATGGGGCCTGGTTGTCAATTTTACCAGTATAAAATGCCTGCTTGGAAATATTGGTTAAATCTCAGTGTGCAGTGACTGCGCGTTCATCCTAAGCGCTTGAATCCACGCTTTCCGGTCTTGGCTGTCTGGTCTATGTTCGGCCCCGTTGATCAACATCGAATTCAGATTTGGAAGACATGGCTCGAAGTTATCGCCGTGATGTAGCGTAAAGGCCTTCTCTGCCATTTCTTCGTGGCTCGGATTCTCGGGCATGTCCACGCATCTTCTTATTACCAGGTTCTTGAGACGTCCATGCGTGGCCCCTCCGAGAGCAGCGGACGGGAAGGGATGCTCGGTCAAACGAAGCGTCTCAGGCGCGCCCCCGATGCCGTCGAGGAACATTGGCAGTACCGTGGAGCCATGCGTGTTCCTTCTTGCGCTCGGTGGGAAGACAACGTCGAGGACGCGCAGGTTCTTAAAGACCTTGTAGGCGGGTTCTGTTATCACACTATACCCCAGATACTGAAAGATGCTTTCCAGCTTGAAATGAAAGTTCTCGTCATTCAGAGTAGGGTCGCCAAATAACCCTCCCGTTCTGTGGCCGCGGACATAGAGTTCCTCGATGGGCAGTTCCGCCGGAAAGCAGTTTTCGAGCACCAGCTGCCCAAACTCGTCGTCAAAGTCGATATCATCAAGCACGAGGGTCCGCAAGTTTTCCCAATGGTGAGTCCTAAAGAAGAAGAGCTCTGCAGCCTCGCTTAGGATCTCGTCTTCCCCGGCGCTCAGTTTCAACACTCTCAATTTGTTCATGACGGGATGCCCTCTTTTCGTTGCATCCCTCATTATTCCCGCCACTATATTTGTCGCATAGCTGTCATTATCTGTATGCGAGTGGTGGAACGACAGGGTCTCAATCTCTGGCGTCATCAACAGGACGGAGCCAAAGAGGAACTTGACCACATCCGCCCAAGCAAGATCAGCGTAGAGGATCCGCATATGCCCCTCTGTGATGGCGTAACAGTCTAGTATAAAGCCTGCTTGCCGCATCACCTGGTCGACGCTCATCCCGGGACACCGTGCCGCCCAGAGTTCCAGGGCACGGCTGCGGGGAATCGAGATGTTGCCTGTCCTCGACCAGTCCATTGACGAGAGACACACCATGTGCCGTACAAAGGGACGTATACGGGGGTTTTGCGCCAAAAGCAAAAAGTAGTGCACAATGTCCGCGGCATCTTCGAGCAAAACGAAACGGAACGTCAGGGGCTCGAGCAGTTCCCGGGTGCCACGGCAAAGATATGTCAGCTGCCTCAACGTGTGGTGGTTTTGGAAAAAGCCTGGCGACTCGAACCCGTCGGAGGAGTTCTGGTAGGGCTCGTCGGGGACAAGCAGCTCTGCAAAATAGAGAATAAGGTCGATGGGCAGCGCCCAGCCAGACTGACGCATAGGCATGGCGAATTCAGCAATGTGGGCCACTGGCAGAGCCGGGGGCAGGGGCGTATAATTCAACAGTCGATTTTGGGAGCGGGTAATCGACGCCAGTGTTGAGTTTATCAGGAAGCTAAAAAGGCGACTGGGTTTGGACAAGAAAGGGAGGCCTGTCGATCAAAGCGGCGATGACAGGCTTCTCGTGAAGGAGGAAGAAGCTGGCCAGCAACCCCGCTGAAGAAGCAGTAGGCTCTTCGATGCTCGCAGCTCAGGCCCAGCCGGTAGCGGCTCTGGCGGCAGCTCTACAGCGTTAAATAACCAAGGCAAGGGCAGGCTCGGTTGCGCGAAGCGATGGGAAATAAAACGCATGTACACGGTGATCTGTCTCACGGGCGGAGGAGAGACCCTGCGCTCGCTGTGCATCAGAGACATGGCTGTAAGCCGGGGCTGGTGGCTCCCCCGCAAATCAGCGCCGCGGCAGGGCGACCCGGAGACGATGCGCCTGGAGGCGCCTCAAGCCGGCCCCCACGTTTTGAGCGCCGCCCAGAGCGCCCAGAGCGTCCAGACGGGTCCCTCCAACATGATATCCCACACTTTTACATCTGCGTCCTGCATCCGCCCCTTCGATCTCGACCCGACACCAGGGACGCGCTGGACCCTGAAGAAAAAAAAAAGATAATTTTCCCGCCCCTCGTTTAGACTACCGAGGCCGTCATTACGTACGAAGCGCATCCAAGGAGCACGTCATTGTCCCCCATTCGTGCCGCAGCCTTATCTCACTGACCGGTCGGTCGGTTGGTCCATATCACACACAACAATGGTACGTCGCTCAGTCTCTTTGGCCCTTTCAGCCGCAGCACACCCTCGCAGCCCCTCCTCGTCACTGACCTCCCCCCTCCTATCAGAACAAAGACTCTTCCTTCACTTTCGTGCACATGCACCGTCCTCGCGACGCCGATCTGTTTGAGGACTTTTGCAAGGACAAGCTGCCCGATGACGAGATCTACGTCCCGCCGGTCCACCAGCCCATCAACCCGGAGGACGAGGACGACGTCGTCCCGGACCAGCACGCCGCCTTTGGCATCCAGCGAGCCACGCAAAAGTCCAAGGAGCCGGCCTGGAAGGACCTGGGCCTGTCCGAGCTCATGAACAAAGGTCCCCCCGCCCACAATGGCTCGGGATCCAAGTCCAAGGGTGTCAAGGGCCTGCCACGTTGAGGACCGGTGAGCCGTCGGGTCTCGGGCTGTGACGAATGCTTCCTTTCTTTTTTTTTTTCTTTTCTTCCCTCGGTATTATCGTTGGTGCATGGCGCTGGGTGAATTTTCTTTTCCGGTCAGGGGTCAAGGAAGAAGCATAACACAATCGAATTGGTTCTCATAGAAAACTCTATATGAATGGCGCCCATACAGGGCGAGATGGTGATGGTGAAGGCTCCGGAGTAATTGATCCTGTCCAATAATTCGTCCCATCGAGGGCGCAGCGTGCATGCCAAAGGGTAGGAGCAGAGCCAAAGCACATGAGACAAAAAAACGACGAAGCATGAAGCATCATATTTCCGCTCTATTTCGGCCCAGGCCCCCAAGTCAGTTCCAGACCACCCAGAAAACTCCCAAACTCCAGTGATATCTCTTTCCCCCCACCCTTCCCCCCCTTCGCCGTGTATCATGCAGCTCTGGGCTGGCCGGGCTCAGCTCTTGGCGCCCAGGAAGCCCTCCCGCTCCAGCACCTCGCCGCGGAACTTGACCAGGAACACCGTCTTGCCGGGCCACATCTCGCCCTCGCTGACCGTGTGCGCGGTGACGCGGGCGGGGAAGTCTGCGCCGTCGCACACGCCCTCGACGACGCCCGCCACGAACGCGGCGCAGTTCAGCTGGCTCATCTCCTTGGGCACGCTGATGTACTGGTTGACCAGCGGCTCGTTGTCGATGATCATGTACTCGTCGGGGGTCTCGGGGTTGGCGCTCTTCTCCAGCCGGTCCGCCTGCCGTCCGAACAGGTGCTGCCACACGTTCTGCTTGATGAAGTGTAATAGGGCGATGATGGTCAGGGGCCGGAGCTGGGATCGCGGGGGCTCGCGGTAGATGAGGAGGTCCAGGAGCTTGAGGCCGATGGAGTGGCCCTGGAAGTTAAGTCTGTTTCGCGCAAAGGAGCACGGTAGAGTCAGCTCGTCTGGGATTCCTCGACGCAATTCGGGCCATGTCTGTCTGGCAAGGAACAACACGCATACCTCTGCTCGAGCTCCTGGATGCCCTTGACCCGCCTCTGCGCATAGGTGACCATCTCGCCAAACAGGTAGGCGAAGCTGGCCTGGCTAAGCTCCGACGTCTTGGTGCGGTTGAGCGGGCGGTGGTAGATGGTCTTGCCATTGCTGGGGTACTTCAGGCCCTGCTCCTTGCCGGTGGTGGCGCTGGGCTGGAGGTTTGCCATGGTTGGCTGCGTCGTCGTCGTCCTCTTCGCTGGTGGAGGCAGCAGCGCATGCTGTTGCTGCTCGGGGAATATGTATCGTGAGGCCGTGTCCAGCGTCCGGAGCTCCAAATGCGACGACGTCCTGGGGGTGCACGTGGAATGTGGCTTTCGGGGGGGTCGAGTACATGTAGTCCAGGTGGATAAGGCCAAAATGTGGGGGGGTTTTAGAGCTCACTGACGCCGTTGGCCGAGAGCTCCGCTCCACAACCTGAGCCGCCAAAGGGCATCAGTCTGGATTCTAGGGTAGTGGAGATTACAATCACAACCCGCAACAACAATAGTGCACAGTTCTATATATATATATATATATATATATACATCAGAAATTAATAAATATAATGCAATAATTCAAGTTTACATGTGAATTCAAAAGGAAGATAATAAACAAGTTATAATGTGAAATCAGAACCCTTTAGACATTTCATTCTAAGTCTCAGAACACGCAACTTGTTCAAGCGCACACCACTTCGCATCGAAACCATTTGCTCGTCACTATACAGCATCTTAAATTCAACATCTATCTTTCTTTTTCTAGAAATGACTTGTTATTTTCTTTTCTTTTTCGTCATTTTTGTACTCTCACCATACCATTTAGCTCTGTATAGTCTGTTATTCCTTAGTCTCCTAACTCGATCAATTCTGTTAGCCTGCAAGTACTGGGTACGAGCAAGCCGTCTTTCTCATCGCCATGCTGTGCTTTAGACCTCATATTTCCAAAACACCCTGGTTCTCCTCCACCTTACTGGCATTTTACTGCACGGTGATGACCTTGGATTTGAGCTCCTTCTGCCTAATAGCCGCCTCAATCCACTCTGGCGCATCACCCAGAGCCTGGCGGGGAGTCTTCTTGCGCTTCAGCAGGAATCCCTGGATCTGGGCCGGAGAAAACGTGTCGTCGGGTATGAGCTGTCCAAACTTGTCCGAAATGGCGCGGAGTTCTTCTCTTGTCACGTCGAGCTCATTGACCGTCTTCTTGGCTGATCCGTTCTCCAGCTTGGCTACAGCCGCAGGCTTGGCCGAGCCGTTGACGATCATCTTGGTGGACGGCTCGTACATTCTGTGGAACAGCTCTCCGGCCTGGAAGCTGGAGGCGTTCCTGAAGCCGACCTGGACGTCGACGCGGCCGGGGCGGATTAGCGCCTCGTCGAGCGACTCGGGCTTGTTGGTCGTCATGATGAGGATGCGGCCTTCGTGAGAGGCAACGCCGTCGATGGCGTTCAGGAGACCGGAGAGTGAGATGGGCTCTATTGTCAGGACCCCATTCATCTTGGCTGATGCATTTTCTTTCTCCCTGGCTTTTCTTGCTTTTCTGTTCTTCCTCTTCTTTCGCTCGTCCTCCGAGCTGGACGAGTCGCTGGACGAGTCGTCATCGCTCACTTCTTGCTGCTGCTTCTTCTTTTTACTCTTCTTTTCCTTAGACTTGTTATCATCTTTCACCTCGTCCTTGTTGTCTTTCTTTTCCTTCTTCTCCTTCTTCTTTTCATCGTCGCTCTCACCATCGGCGGAATCGTCGGGATCACGTCGCAGGCCAGCCGTGTCAATGTCCTCCAGCAGGACAATGCATCGTCGAGGCAGCCGGGTAAAGAGAGCAGCAAGGTCTTCCTCGGACACACTGTTGTCCTGAAGACTGATAACGTATATGTCGATGCCAAAGACTCCAGCCAAGGCAAACGAGAAACTCGTCTTGCCTGTTCCTGGTGGGCCATGGAACAAATAACCTCTGCGAAGAGGGATACCGCGAGAGGCGTACCAACTGGGTGTTCGGGGATGTAGGTATTCATTAACATCACGCAGAACGTTGTGCTTTTCCTTGGCATCAAGGACCACGGTGCGCATTGGTCGGATGGGTCGCCGAGCGACCTGCTGCCACATGGATCCCTCTCGGCGAGATTCCTTGGACCTAGGACGATAGATGGTGGTCTTTTGCCTAGTGTCATGGTAGTAAACCGTCTTTGCGTCTGCAAGAAGTTTCTTGATAGGGCCTGGATAAAAGAATACGTTAGTTTGTCTGTGATGGGGGCTAATTTGTGACAATTTACTCTAAACTTACCAATGTTACGACCAAAACATGAAATCTTGATTTCCTCCAAATCTTTCATTGCTGACCACCCAGTAGTGTTCATGAAGGATTCCTTTTTCCTATTCACCCTAAAGTAGGTCCCATTGTGCCAGAATCCAGTTGTGCCCATGGCTGGAACATATCGGGGACCCTGGTTCAAGTCAGCGGGCAATTCTTTCGTCTTCATTCTTTTTTTCAATGTATAAAATAATTCAGAAGGTACTAGTGCTTACAGATCTTGCGGCCTGATTGGCAAAGTTTAGGTACTTTGGGCCGTCATCATCATCGCTTTCGCTGACTTCAGTCAGGGTCAGTGTATTAGCCATGTCCTCTTCCTCCTCCCACGCGCTCTTCCAGACGGTCTGGGCCATCAGGTAACGGTCTGATGTGATGTCTTTTTGCTGGGCTAAAAAGTTCATGACCTGGCTGTAGATGTGGTCGTTTTCGCTCACGTATAAGGCGCACATAAGATAGCGGCTGGAGAAGGACTGAATCAGGGCGTATAGCTGGTTGAAGAGCTTGGACATGCCCCAAAGGAGGCCGAGCAGGGTCAACAGCAAGGATGGGTCCAGGCCAAACTGGTCACCAATGAGGCGGTAGACAAATAGGAACAACTGCATAAGCGGCGAAGCTTGGCCGGCAGTGGCCAAGAAGCTGTCCATCATGCCGGCCGGAAAAGCCGTCGACCCATTCACGGTCAGGTTGACACCCTGAGCGTGAAACAATGGAGGCAGCCCCATTTTGCTCATTTTTGCTAGAGACTCCATCTTGACCCAGAGAGCATTTGAGAGAGCGTCCCAAGTTTTATAGTTGTAAGTGTGGGACGAATAGAGATGCAAGGCAGAAACGAGGCGACCGTGTAGTGAACAAGGGGATACCAGCTGTCGCCAGGGTCCCGTAGAGGGTGGGAGACCCTGTTTTAATAAGAGTCACGGCTCTTCTCTATTTCGAACAGGATTGATGACAGCGGCGTCTGGGGCTGGCTTGCATGGGTGGGAACTCGTTGGAGTTAGGCGGCGAAAAGGCAACGACACCCCACACGCGCATTGAGGCTGCGGCCTGGCAGCGATTTGAAGCAGTCTGCAGCTGGAGGGTTACAGATCTAGTCACAAGGCAAATGTACGTAGACCAAAAGGAAAAAAACGCATACGCGAATGCGGCCGGCAAAATCCTTACCAGCTAGCCCGCAGGTTCTTGAAGAAGAAAAAAAGAGATGTAATCATGTGGCTCTGTCGTGCGTCACCAGCTCTGCATCAATGCCCGGTTCGGCCAACCGCTTTGTTTGGCTTCGCCATATCCCGGGATCGGTGAGAGTCCATTTGCCTTTGGTTGTGTAACGGTGTTGTAAAATTAGTGGTGGTATGCGTGTGTCGACGCGTTGCTGCTGGCGAGTCATCATCGAGCAGTGGCGGGATTGAGACATCTCAGCTTTCCCTCCATTTGCGATACTGGATGCTTCAGCAACCTGTTTGTCGAGCCAGCCGCCAAATTTTTTGGGGGCGTTTCGATGATGCCTGCAGGCACTAAAAGGTCGCCTTCTGTAGATCATTGACACTAGCGAATTAACATTCGCTCAAATCATCGACACAATTGAAACTGTCGTGTCAGGGTTTCTCATTGGCAGCTTGCCCTTGGTACCACGGTCTGGAAGAAGAAGGCTTGAAAGTTTGACGTGTCAGAGCAACTCTTCGCTTCATAGCGTGGGCCAGCTCATTCCTAACAGTGCATCAGAGCACAGCTTTTCGCCTGTTGATATTACACACGGCATTCACAACCGTGAACAACTCACCATCCTTCACCTCGCTCAAAACTATAGATGCGCTTACACGTTGGCTGGAGACCGTCTTGTATCGTGACCAATAACTCGTACCACATTCCGTCTGGCCCCGTTTTAACGCAGAGTTGTTGGTGCGGGTGCAGATGTTGGACCAACGACAGCGGCGAGTCGGGTTAATTATTGGCCTGTTGGTTTACATGGCTGGCCTCTTCCTGCCGTCCAACTGCTGCAAATATCCCTGAAAGCCATGTTTTCCCCTGGATAATATGTGGCTATGGCGGCAAGTATGCTTGCAGAACCAAAAAGCCCTCGTCCCGAGAAGTGACAGGTCATCTTGAAGTTGTAGAGTCTTCCTTCCAAATATGAAAGCAGAAGTGCTCAATGATCATGACGAGCCCTGAAGAACGGCGCAGCTGAAACAGCCCCCACAACATGACATTACTTGGCGACGTGAAAATGATGTGGAGAAAGACATTTGATCGCATCAATTGGATCATTTTACGAAGGATTCTCGGTGTATTCAGAGGCAAGCGGCGTTTGCTTCGTGGCGAGTTCCTACCATACACACCTAGGGCTAGGCAACCATCCAATCGCCACCCTCCCTCTAGGCTGCGGCTCACTGCTGCACAGTTTTTATTTTCGGTTGTGGTTTTCGGTTCAATTCACCGTGTTTCTTTCATGAAACAGGATAACAAGCACTGGCATAAACAGTTTGCATGGAATACTAGGCCTTGAGTTCCCGTCAGTAAGTGCTGGGTCACTCAAACTACGGAACTTGGACGGCCATCCCCCATGTTACCTCGCAGCATTTCCAATCCTGAAAATACGCTAACCCAACAAAGAAATTTATAAATCCTTCCGTGCCGTGCACCCGGGATTGACTGCTGTTGCAACACACGAGACGGCATCAAAATATGGCGTGTGCTGACAGTTACACTAATGAAGCCAAGCACATCTGTAAGAATTCGTATGCAAGTCAAGCTTGCATCAAATACGAATGTATGACGTCAGGTGACTGTGACTACATTACCCAAGACAAGTGGCCAAATCCTAAACGCACCACACGTTGTTGTGTGGCTCAGTTAAGGATTATTCCACCTTTTTTCCGTGGTTCTTTAACCTTTCAGCCAATATTCCTTTAGTATAGTTTGGCTCGGCGGTGCCATAGTGTTTGCCCTCTCACTATTTTACTGCATGATTAAATCTAAAAATAAGAAGAGTTGCGGACTTTGCCGGGTCTGGGTTCGTGCGTAAATGAGCCAGATCAATGATGGGATTGAATATGATAACATATAAAAGTCGAAGGTGGTGCTTAATAAATGAAAGAAGAATATACCATGTAGCTGGAAAATACGACGGCCACTCACTATTCAGTGGTGAAGACAATATCATGCAGGACCTCGTCAGCCGTTCTGTTTCAATGCAACAAGAAATTGGATAAACCATTTTTTAGGTTAGATTGCACATATAGATCATTAAGCAACCTTCCCTCGCTTGAATTTGGGCCGTGGATGAACTGACCTGGGCCAGCATGTGTTTTCGATGTCATCGAACCAAGCCTAAGAAACATGTATAAATATTGCTCTCACTGTAGATGACGACTTCATATATAGATATTATTCATTAATTAATTAAAAAAGGGGTTTATACGTTCTCAAAATGATTTCCTCCCAGATCCTCATTCTCGCTTTCATCAGGGTTTTGGCTTCCACGGCGAATGCCACCCCATGCGTAGTCATGGTCGCATCAGCGTCCACATCAACTGCATCGACTGCAGCAGCTGCATCGGCTGCATCGGAAACAGCACTTACGTCCACCTCAGAACCTACGTCTACATCAGCGCCTACATCCACATCTACTGCTACTGTAGCGTGCGCAGGTGGCTGTCCGGGCTTCCATACCTGTGTGGAGGGTGTAGGTTGCAGCAGCGGCGTCCGTTGCCAGGATGATGCGGTCTGCCCCCAGGGGGATACTTGCCGGCTGGCAGATGAAAAATGCTATGCGAAAGAGCAACGAGGTCCCGACTTTTGAGGTATGCTTATCCAAACTCATGCACGAGATAAAACTGACTGGAAAGGCCCATGGCTGTGGTTCACGAAACAAACAGGGTCGGCTTCTTACAGCCGTTCTATTGCCACACCCAACCAGTATTTACTCAATTCAAAGTCCGAACCCACGATATATGTCAGCCCTTCGTTATTTGTATAGTACAGGCTGGCTTTCTAGTTACAATATGAGTCCGGGTGCAGCTCGACTTTAGTCGTCGGTTTTCGTGACAAGTAAATCACGACCAGTGTATGTAGCTGTTCAATCCTTCTGCGGGCGTATTTTTGGTACTGTCTCTACTTGGCGTGTCGTTTGTTCTGGCTGCTGTCAGACGAGCACCAGCACAACTTTGCGGCTCAACAACCCAGATTGTGATGCGAAATCGGCCATTTCCAGAATAATGCATGACAAGGCACACTGGACATCCCGGGATACTGGATCTGTAAATTCGCGCACGCCACAATTTACCGTGGTCCAATAGACAGAATAAATAGCCGACTGCCGGGGGGGAGGGTGGGCTTCAATCCATCCATCCTCTGGGGTGCGTGATTTGGACGTCGCAGCGTTGACAATGGGCGATAGCTCGCGAACCACAGCGCGCGACAAGGATCCCATCGGTACATAGTAACTGACATCTCCAATTCTGCAGATCTGCGCGATGCCAAAAGCGGTGGCTGCGGCGGCGGCTTACATGTGGATAAGCCATCCCAGGCTATCGTCTCGCAGCCTAGACGATTTGTGGGTTGAAAAGCCTGCACGACATTCAATGCGAACCACACTTCTCCCCAGTTGAGCCTCAACTCTCCGGCGGGCGGAGGGGAAGGGAAGAGAGAAGAGGAAAAACTCCACATCGAGACCAGAGAAGCCATGTTTCTCCCATAGGTTCATGGCCTCCAGCATTAACGCAACTTAGCAAGCTGTGCATTAGATCTTACACGCCAAGTTAGGCAGTAGTACAAGGGCGCAGCAAGGGCGTATCAAGGGCCCATGGTGAGAAGAGGAAACAAAAGGGCAAAACAAGGCCGACACTGGCCGGAGTCACGCGGGATCACGAGGGGAATAGTCGCCGATGATCTTGTGACGTTGAGAAACTGCGTGCGTGAATGCGTGAGAGAATACGAGGGAAATGAGGGACCCTGGTTTCCGGTTGATTAGCTTCCCTGTTAGGATCTGGCATGCAAATCCCTAGTTCGCATTGCTTTCCAACTCCAGAGTTTGTAATGGTATTGAAGTAGGAAAAATTTCACCAGCTAGTTGGTTTATACATCCTCATCGCTCCTTTTTATCTGCCTCCCTCGCTGGGATTCTTGGTCCCATCTATGCCGTAGCCGCCACCTGGCCCTCGATCTTGGTCTCGGCAAGCTTCTCCTGGACCTCCTGGACCTCGTCCTTTGCCGCCTCCTTCTTCTCGTCGACCTTCTCCTCAGTCTGGGCGGGAGCTGCAGCGGGGGCCTCAGCTGGAGGAGCAGCAGCGGGAGGGGGAGCAACGGCAACAGCGGGGATAGGAGAGCTAGTACCGTACTTGACGCCGTTGATGCTCACATCAGTGCCGCCGGCGAGGTAGTCCTCCGACTCACCCACCACCTTGCCGCCGGCCTCCCAACGGCGAAGCCGCTCCTCGCGGCGCAGCCTGCACTGCTCGTTGAGGGCGGGCCAGTACACCGAGTGGTCGTACTCAAAGTCCATCTCACCACCCCAGTCCTCGCTCCACAGCTGCTCCGGCGGCACGTACTGCTTCATGTCGTCGTTGAACTTGAGCTTCTCGCGCGTCACGGGGTCAATGAAGGGCGTGATGAGCTTGAAGAATCCAGAGACGAGCCAGGGGACTGTAATTCGGGTTGGTTAGTTTCCATGGTAAAAAAAGCTAAAGCCATCACACACATGTAAAGGGGGGGAAAGTTGCATACCATTGATGATCAAGGCCTTGCCCAGGCGCTCCGGGTAGTGGTTCTGCAGAATGTGCAGCACCTCGCGGGCCGTCGACACGGGCACGCTGGTGTTCTTGCGCTCCTTGCTGGGCTTGAAGTTGATGAGCAGGCTCAGCGTCTCGACGCCGGGGGGCATCATGTCGGTGACCCGCTCGACCATGTAGAACAGGTGGTGGATCTGGCGCGGGCTCGCATCCGTGTTCTGGCGGTTGGGGATGAGGTACTGGCAGGGGCGACCCTCGCGGTCGAAGCCCACGATCATCTGCTTGCCCGTCTCCTGCTCGGGCGAGATGTAGTCGGGCGTGAAGCCGTCCAGCCCGTAGTCGCGCCGCCACCCGAGCGTCGCCAGCAGCCGCTTGGCCGAGTCGTCGACGTTCCACTTAGTAGCCCGCAAGTACCGCAGCAGACACTCGCGCGTGAGCCACGCCCGCTCCCGATCCTCGATGGGGCCCGACTTGTCCTTCTCCTTCTCGCACGTGATTGTGTCGAACCCCTTGACCTTCTCAAGGAGCGTCGCGAACTTGGTGTTCTGCTCCTCCGTCAGCTCGGCCCTGGGGGCCGGCTTTGCGTCGGCGACGGGCGCCGCGATGGGCGTCATCCGAGCCTCGGATGCCATGATTCTGCCTGTGTTGTTGTTTTTGGTGTCTTGGGAGTATTGGGATACTCCAAAAATATAAAACAGAACTGGGTATCAAGAGTGCAAATTACAATGCGCTCTCGGTCTTGGCTGCTGGCTCCCGTTAGAATTGGCGTGGCCCCCCCCCAGTATCAATCTCTCTCACCGCTCACTTGAGACTCTGGTCCCGCGAAAATCGGGGGGTGGATAACCGGCGTTGAGAGACGCCCGCTCTGATCTACCACATTAGCAGGGTTTCCCAGGCATCAGACAATTCTTTGCACACGTACTGCACGGCAATGGCTTCAGATCAATGGCAAATCCAAGAGAGAAATTGCGTCGTGAAAAGGGCCCCAAAGATATAAAACCCAGGACCTAACCGCAACGTATTCGGGTTCGGACCCCTGTATTCGGCCGCAGAGAGCCTCAAAGCCCCTATCCTGGTTGTCCCAGTGCCCAGGTGACGCTAATCCCCCGGAGATGCAGTGGGGGAATCTGGCTAATCTTTGGCAATCTATGGCCAGTCATCGACCCCTATGACGTCTCGGCCCAGACCTTCCCGGCCTGGCACCATTTTGCTGCTGTTGCTGCTAACTGCTCCGTAACTAACTCCGCAGCTAACTCGTGCGCTCATGCACTCATGCAGGTACAAGACGTAGGTACATGGCTTCGCTTCAATCTTCAAGGTTTTCGCGTGTATTTATCGAGTCAGAGGTTCTACTCTCCCCCCTTTTCTTTCCCGCCCCCCTCTTCCCTGCTTTGACCGTCAGATCACACAAATAATTCACGGATAGTTGTTGCTCCGCGCTTCCAGTCCTTCCCTACCCTGCGCTGGGTGACCGCCCTTCTATAGTCATAATTCCCCAATCCATCCCGCTCCTGACTGAATGCTCGCTAGTCCATGTCTAAATAGAAGAATAAAAATAACAAAGAGAAGAAAAACTAACTACGGCGGCCGAGAAATAAGCGTCGGGCATTGCGCATTGCGCTCCACGCAGCTTGGTGCCCCTGTCTTCTCTGTTCGCCAATGGCCCGAATCGTGGCCCTTGATATGAAGGGTTACTTCTTTCCCCACCTCGTATTCAATCCAAGCCAAAGACACATGCGTTTGACATCATCTGCTCGCTGGTTTTTCTTTAATTCAGGCATGATATTTCTTTGAGGGAAACGACTCTTCTCCGTTTAGTTTTGCGTTTGTACTTTACTTGTTTCACCTGCCCGATTTCTCTTGTATCAGTCTCTGGCTCGTTTGCTCGTCAAAGCCGCACGTGTTTGTCAGATAAAGCAGTCTGCCGTTGTTAGTTGGCCTGGGCCAATACCGTTTTCGCACGGGAAACTCACTTTTCAATACTTGTTTCTTGTTCTCGCACACTTTCGTATCCTTGTTCACTTTCCACCCATGCAATCGACCTGCGCTTGTGGTCTACCTTTTTCACCCAAAGGTTGAAGGTTCCCGTCACAGGTCGGTGGTCACTCACACGCACCTCGTGCCGCCTGTAGTCGTATTGCTCGATCCGGCCACGACCCTTGTGCAGAATTCGGTCACACCATGCGGGGCTTCGTCGCTTCTCGCTGGTATCATATGTGTCCGTTCCAACGTCGTACTTGTATGTCGGCGCGAAGGTGATTGGCATTTCGTCAAATGCTCGAAGCTTGAATGCGGGGTTGCGGCGTCGGGCAACGAGGAGCTGGTCGCGTTCCAGGAGTTTGGCGAGGTTGTTCTGCTTGACGGCCGTTACCACCGTGTCTCGAGACATGGTATCGATGCGGTAATTCATGTCGCCATTGAGGATGCACAGCTCATGGTCCACAATCAGACTGCCGTCACCGCCTCCCACGTAAGAGTCTACGCGCACTGCAGAGTCGCGCTCTGGTGGGAACAAGGCGGTCTCCAAGATCGCTGCAATATCACTGTGTCGCTGGTTCGCCTGAGACTGCCCAGCTGCCAAATGACAGTTGAGAAGACACACCGACGAATCGTCAATCTTGAACCGAACTGCAACACCGCCCTTGTTACCGTGCAACCCACCCATGCCTCTCTTGACTTCGGCGCCGTGCAAGTTTCGAATTCGATCTCGGAGGGTTGCCTTTACAAACACACAGGTAAACAGCCCCACCATGGGTGCCGTATGAAGCAAATGGTATAGGTGTTCTGCTGGCATGTAATCGTCTAAAGTCTTCATCAAAAAGTCTCTCCAATCTCTGTATTGGTGGCTCATCCGCTCTTGGTCAGACCCTTCCTTCTTCTTGTTTTTCTTGAGGAAACTCTTGGCCGTCAACTTCTTGTCTTCTAGATCAACCAGTTCTTGGAACCCAAACACCAAAATGTCTGGCGAGCCGCTGGACTGGATGAGGTCCTGGAAAAAGGTTCCGTCGCCGCCCGAGTAGCGCAGACTGGATGGGGTAGAGGCACCGGCGTTCCAGGTGAAAAAGAGCGCCTTGATTTCGTCAAAATCACAATATTGCGTATCTTTGGATTTCATAGACTCGTCAAGCCAATCGTCTTCCAAAAGTCCGTCCCAGGCCTTGATTTTGTTGTCACCGCCTAGAGTGATGATCTGGAGTCGATCGAGGAAGTAAGAGCTCGACGAGTCTGATACCATCTTCGCAATGGGACCTTCGTGGGCCTTCCACTCCTTCTTGAGTGTCCAAGGGGTCTCGTCAATCTCGTAAACACACACTTTGCCGGTGTTGTAGGCGGCCCAGATGTGCCGGCCCGAGTTGGCCAAGGCGTTAATCTTCCATGTGCTGACGTTGATGACCTGGATGCAAGTGTAGCTGCTGAGTGAGTACACAGAAATTTTGCCGTCGACGTGTCCGAACATCACCTTGTCGGGATCGGATCTGATAAGAGTTCCCGATGTCACTTCGCCGGCATTTTCCACAATAAGCGGGCGGACAAGAACCTGGAATTGCGATCGACCTTCGGCTGATGGCGCAAATACACGGATTTCCTTGCCAGTGGCGTGCCAAAGCTCATCGCCAATGACCATGGAAAAGGTATGACCTTTTGGAACTTTATAGCTTTGGGATGGGCCACCAGTGACGTTGGATACGGAATTGCTATCAGGACCCCAGACGAGCAAGGTTCCGGCTTCGTCAAGGGTCCACATCTCGTTGAAGTGCCGGTAGATCCTGGTCACTTCAAATCGACCATGGACATTTGGTTTGCCAGGGGTGATCATGTGGGTTGCCACTTCCACTTCCATGAGCTCTCCGTTATTTGTGCCAATCCAGAGTCGCTTGCCCTCCTCTCGCGGGTCGGCGGCAGGTTTAAAGGCAACGGTAGTTGCTTTGATGCCCTCTGTGTGCTGAAGACTCATAACCAACTCGCCGTCTAGCAAGCTCCACACCCTCGTCATGTGGCCGCTTGCGCAGACGTACTCGCCACAAACATCGAAGGTCCTGGCATCGTACTTGGTTGAAATCTCGTGGGAACCTTGCTTGATGAAGGGAGGTTGCCGGTTAATGTTGGAGGCCTCGGGATAAGCGGTAACATGGTCCACCGTCTCGGCTTTTGAAGCCATCTGAGTAGCAACAGGCGTTGACTGAATAGGCCTCGAGGCTCCTGTTATCGCAACAGCCGATGCTGAACTGGTCGCGGGTGCGATCTTTGCTGGCACAGGTGTCGATTGAATTGGCTTTGAAGCGCCCGCTGTAGACGCCGCCGCCGAGACCACAGCTGTAGTAGGAATGCGAAACTCAGCAGGCGCGCGGTCTGATGTCCTGTCAATCGTCATGGATCTTCCATGGGTTCGGGCTGGGGCCAGTTGAGCCTGTGGTTGTTGCGTAGTTGGGGTCGACACGACTCTCTTCGGAGGCAGCGAAGTCTGCGGGCTATCCACTTGTTGCGCAGATGGGATGCCTGGTCGTGGCGGTCGAGGTGGAGGCTTCATGGCATTTGTATTCGTATTTAAGGCAGGCGGCCGAGGAGGTATTTCGGATACGGCTGGCCTTGATGGAAGGGCAGGAGGGGGCTCGTTAGCATGGCCGATATATCCTTTGATTGCGCCATTGGCTTCCGGTTCCCTTCGCGCGACCGACGAAGATCGATGAACTGCCGGGGGGTCGAAGCCGATGATGACAGACCGAGGACGAGGGGGCGGAGGCATGTCTCCTTGTGGTTGAGGTCTTGGTCGCGTAGGGAGTTTAGGGGGAGAGTCAAAGCTGCTCGGAGGACTGTTGAATGGCGAGTTTTCCTGTGAGATGTCACTCTTCTTGATGAGGCCTGTTGCATGTCCTTCGGGTGCTGAGATGGCTTTCGGGGCCGGAATCAAAGGCTTGTCGCTTTTCCGGGGAGCAGGAGGGGGAGGAGGCTCTCGCCTCACCTCGGAAGATCGCCTGGGCGGAGGAGGCGATGGCGGTTGCGACCCGCCTGATCGCGGGGATCTAGGAAGGTCAACGGACGCGGATGGGGTGTGTGGTCGGCTTGGAATCTTGAACTGCCGGCCAGCGGAACCGGGGGTGGACGGGGCCGCGACGGGGTCGGGATTGAGGAACGGGGACTGGTCGTTCACGGGCACACCCCCGACCCGTCCCTTGGGTGGCGACTGGGGAGGCTGAACGGTGACAGCTGGAGTAACGGGTGCCTGGGGTGCGGGCGGCTGGATAGGTTGAGGTTTGGGAGCTATGGCGGGACGGGTTGAAGGATGGGGAGCCGAAGGAGGGGCATTCTGGCCCTGGTGAACATTGACGGTCCCAATGAAGGATTTAGGTCGTGGTTGAGGTCTCGAAGGGACCACAGGGCTCGAGACATTGGAGGCGGCCTCCTGTGCCGGCCTAAAGTCTCGAAGTCGGTCTGGTTTTGGTGCTGGGGAGATGGATCGTGATGAGGAAGTTGGCGGGGCGGGGACATCGGCGGGCTTGGAGGTGCCCATGTTTTCGAAGCGCGCCCGCAGCGACGAGACAGGTCTCTGCTCTCCGTTAGCTGGTCACGTCGGACGGGTCGAGGGAGGCTTCATACAATGGACGAGCCATCAGGCCCGTCTCCGTTGGGAGGATCCATGATGTTGGAGTAAATGCGTCTCGACGGCGGGGGTCGAGGGCGGTACTACCCACTACACCCACGCCCAGTACGTCTCGTTCATCAAGGCATCAACGCCAGGGCGCTTCGCATTCGAGGCCGCACGCGAGGTCTGGAGGACGTCACGCAGGCGGGCGGGCGGGCTGAGGGAGCGGGCTGACTGCAAAGGGTTGAAGAAAAAAAAAAGGAGCGGCGAGGTATCGTTTTATTAGAGGTGCGCAGATCGCGGCAGCCGTCGTTGGGTGCTGGCAGCGAATGGTTGGGGGTGGACTGGGTATGAGCTTCGCAAATCAGTCGGGAGCTGTAGCATAACGCAGAGCGCCTCGGGACCAGGTGTCGTGGGAGAAAGGGAGAGGCAGCACAGGTCGAGATGGTCGATAGATGGTGTATGTTTTTCTAGAGTCCCCTATTCGCTCTCGTGGCCTCGAGATGTTGCAGGCTGTCTTGCGTGGTCTCCCACAATTTCCAGCGCCGGCGCGACTGGCTGAGCCACCCTTATGTCATAAGTGTGCCAAGTGGGCGCGCTTGGGCGGCGGCACTGGCACTGTGTGGTGCACGCGGGCGGTTTGGGGGTGAAACAGTGCGATGGGCCGGGAGGCAATCTGAGCTCTGGTGCTAAAAATGGCGGCAGAGCGGCACCCCTGTAACGGCGTTTTGGGTCCCAGCTTGGGCGCGCTGCGAGTTTGGGTGACATGCCCAACGGCGCTTTGTGGGTGCCTGGAAGGTTGCCCAGCCTAGCAGCGCCTTAGCGTGTCTCGCGGCTCCCAGCGGGCTCGATTTACGGTGTCCAGGCCTTCAGTGGTTGGTTGCCGGGGCCACCTCCACTGAGTGACGGGCTGGCTACGAGTGGGTGACGACGACGATGGCAACGACTTGAGTTGGAGGAATACGGATATGTGTAGACTGCATACGAGGCAACAAGAACGAGAACTAATGAAAGAAAAAAAAAGCGAAAACAGCCCAATACGAGGCAAATGATCACCAGGGGACATTGCCAGGCTAATCTACCACCATTCAACTATTCGCCGTCTGTTTATTTCTTTCTAATTTAATTTCTTTGCTCCTCCAGGTCTCCTCGTCAATGCCTTCTCCAACTTGAACGGAACGAGCGACAGGGGGTAAGGGGACCCACTAATTTCCCAGAGGCTCGCGCTCCTCGCCGTCCACACTGACAGCTCACATCCCAAGCCAGGGCGGTACGTACCCAGCCTGGTGACAGAAAACTAGCCCACCACGAGGCATGATAGAGGCCAGTCTAAGAAAACGGATGAGGAACAAGTCCAAGAGCCCAATAATCACATGCCGGGCTTGATTTTATCACACATGCACACAAAAATATGACTTTATTCCACTCTCCAAAACAATCCCCATCAAAGTTGCTTTGGGGGAATAAAAGTGGCACCCTCCTCCGGCCACCTCCATCTCAGATGGCCGACCCGGCCGACAAGGCCTGGACCCCGACCTGAACCGTGAAATCGCCTTTATCATGTCAGGCCATCCCACCTGCACATTGCCAAAAACCCTGTCTTATTGACTTCTGCACCCGACTTCGGCTCTTTTTTTCTTTGATCTAATCCTCCAAACCTGCACTTTTCTTCTTTCCCAGCCATTGATTCTCACCCGCCAAAATGAACACTGTAAGTTGCCCCTGCATCCGCTAGCACCCGTGTCGCTTATACTGATCGTCTTTTTCCAGGTCAAGTCCTTCTGGTTCGTATCCCGATCGTCGCCGGCTCCCGTTGTTTCTCCACGCTGACCAACCTTTCCCTCCCGCCTAGGCTCGGCTGGGGCTCCCTCTGCGTCGGTACGAGCAATTCCTCCCTTGCAATTTGGACTGCCTGGTCCGTCTGAACTTCAATTGACCTTTCCTTGCAGCCGGAGGTGGTGCCTACTACTTTGCTAAGAAGCAGATCAACGCCGACCGCCAGGCCAAGCTCGAGGCCCAGCGCAAGAAGATGCGCATGATTGAGTCGCTAGAGTACGAGCAGGGCAAATACGCCAACACGGACGCCGCCCGCACCGACGCCGCCGGCTCTCCCAGCCTGGAGGCCAGCAGCGATCCCGCCCCTACGAGACACGCTCCCGCCACCGAGTCGCAACGGGTGGGCGAGAAGAGTAAACTGGAGAGCACTGCAGTATACAAAAGTCCGAAGGGGGATCGGTTTTCATAGACGTGTGGGGGAAGCGGCATTGAGAGACGGGTGACGAAAAAAGGCTCCCCGAAGGAGCAGTGTACAATTATGTTGCGTGCTGGGACGGCATTGTGTGTTGGATATAACGATCAGGTATCCAGAATGACTAAATTCCTTCTCTCCCTGCCTAAAGTATCCATGTGTGGGGGTTTGTTGCTTTTGCAATTGAGTAAACCATGCCGAAGGGCGATTGCGCGGTTTGAGTACTTGGGCAGAACCTTACTTCGGGCGAATGGAGCGTTTAGGTGGAATATCCCGGCCATCACTGATGAGGATGCTGATGCATCTTTTGTGTCATGATATGACATCGCTCTCAGTATAGCAGGTTCCGCATGCCAATCTTGGGGGGCACATAGGAAGAGTGTCATGACTAGAAGAGTCCAAGTCGCATGCGCTGTTTGGCTTATAAGTTTCAATGATACAGTTGCCAAGCACCATCCCGCTGACCGGTGTGGGCATCAATTCGTTCCTGCATCCTCTTCAAACCACATTTTCCTTCATCACTGCAGAATGCAATGATTCATGTCTATTCTTTGCTCGATGACCTCATCCATTCATTCACCATGTAATTTTTTTTTTTTTTTTAGCTTCAACGTCATCTGCAACTCGCTGGCGCCGTTCATTCGACCCCCGCGCTCGCGCCTCATTCCGCACCTGAAATCTTCCACGTGTGAGCGCCGCCGAAGTATACCCGCCCACAATTGGGATGCGGTCCTGCGCAAGGCTCCCGAGCTCCAACAATCAAGCTTCCAGGCCAGACATGCTGTAGCACACATGACAGACTAAATCGCGACACGCCAGCTCCCGTTTCTCCCTCCTCCTCCTTCTTCTGCCCAACCATGGCGACGCCAGAGCTGGCCATCGCAAAGGCCACCCTCTCAGCCACTCTGTTCCGCGCAGACCCGTCGTCCCTCAGCCGTCAAGATGTCGACGCCTTCTTCCCGCTCGTCTCGTCCGCCCTCGCCCAGTGCTCGCGCCCCAACGTCCAGGTTTGCTCCAACACAATAGCACAGCCCTCCCTTTGTAGTTTTCCGGCAGAAGCACTAAATTTTGATTTCTCTCGCCGACACACAGAAATGCAAGGCTTGGATCGTCCAAAACATTGCGCCATCGTCCGCGCGCTCCGCCGCCCTGGTCAAGTTCTTGGCAGCTCTGTCCAAGAGTCTGCAGGATGAGGGCGGGAAGCCCAGCCTCAAGAGGAGGAGACTGCACCTTCTATACGTCGTAAACGATGTCCTATACCATGTCGTCAATAGAAACGGAAATTCCAGGTTTGCGACGCTGTGGGATGATTTCCTCCCTGGCCTGGTCGCAAACGCTGCCGACTTCGACAACTGCCCGAAACACATAAAGAAGCTCGAGAATCTCGTCAACCTCTGGGAGGAGAAGCAATGCTTTGCAGCAAACATCATTTCCAAGACTAGAGATGCCATCACGAACGGTGTCCCGTTGCAAATCAGCACTGCCCCGCAGCCCACGACGACTTCTCTCAAACTGGCCAAGGATGCGCCCTACGTCCTCCCTTCGCTCCATGGTGATCCGACGACGCCATGGTTCGATCTCCCTGCCGCGACATGGCTGCCTCACCTCACCCCAAACTCTACAAAACCCATGCTTCCAGACCTGATCAAGCCGATTCAACTTGCCTCGGGCCCTGCCGACAAGGCCCTTGCGACGGCTGTCAAAACACTTCTGTCCGATGTCGAGCGCATCTTCTCCAAGGGCCGGGTCTTGGACGAAGATCCACACACAGACCTAAACGAACTGGGTGAGAGAGTTGTCATGGACGAAGTCACAGGGGAAATTGTTGGCGGCGAGAGCTACTACGGTTGGTCTCGGCAGTTTTGCGAAAAGATGAAGCAACGACGGAAGAAGAACACCAAGGGTGATAGTAGAGGACGCTCCCGCTCACGGTCAAGCAGCTATTCGCGTGGAAGATCGCACAGCTCTTCACCACCTGCCTTCAAACGCCGGCGTTTGTCCAATGACTCTGGAAGCCGGAGCGCTTCTCGCAGCCGGAGCGCCGCACGACATCGCGACCGTTCCTACTCTCGCAGTCGCGATCCCAGTCGCAGCCGAAACCGCAGCCGTAGTCGAAGCGCCGGCAGACGCCGTGACCGATCTGGACACAAGCGGCCGTACAGCCGATCACCTTCACGATCTCGGTCGCGTTCTCGTTCTCCCACACCTCCCTATCGTCGTGATCACTCCAGCCACCCTCCTCCACCTCCCCCACCGCAACAGCACCTCTATCCCACTCCGCCCTTCCCTCCTGTCCCCCCAGGCGAATTCCCTATCCCTCCACCTCCCCCAGCTGGCTACCAAGGCCCGTGGCCGCCGCCGCCGCCACCGCCAATGAGTGGTCCGCAGAGCGCTTGGTTCAACCCGAACATGGCACAGCAGATGATGGGCGGATGGCCTGTTCCTCCGCCACCGCCGCCGCAGCACATGCCCCCCCAGAACAACCATTTCGAGGGCGGGCGAGGTAGAGGAGGCTTCCGAGGCCGTGGAAGGGGAGGTTATGACCGCGGTCGAGGCGGGTGGTAGAAATTCAAGCCAAAACTTTTTGTATCGTAGTAAGCCTAGCGTTGTATGTAATCGCAATTATCAACACCTACATATCCTGCCATACCTATCATGTCTACCCAGTAGGCCACACAGTACACTCGAAACTCATGCACACCAAACTTCATTGCTCTCGCGCGTGATCAAATTTTCTATCCGGCTGACTTTTAGTCTTGCTCATTCATCGTCTACATAAACCAAGGAGAAGCCACAACCCCCCTTCATTTTCCTCTCCTCCCACCCATCACGCGCATACACGACCACGTCGCACAAGTAGGCACCGCACACTTGCAAAATCCCATTGAGTGCGACGATACGACGACAACCTCGTAAATTTCCTCCATACGCCTGATCTCTTAAGCTTGTGTGAAAGGAGCAAGAAAAAAGAAGACGAACAAAAAAAAAAGAAACTCGAAAAAAAAAGAATCAAAAAAGAAGAAAATAGAATCAAGACGAGGACGAGCCAAGGCAGAAAAAGAAAGGGGGAAAAGTTACACTAGAAGCTTAAACGTTCACTTTTTGTTTGTGCTCGGTTTGCGCTCTTTGTGTGTTCCCTGAGCCCAATGATCCCCTACATCGATCTGTGTGGTGGCGTCTCGCAGCAACGGGAGGATAAGGGTAAGCGAGAGGATGGATTAATGAATCACCCCAGCCACTGTGGTTGGGTGACTGTCTTGTCTGGGGGGTAGGGTGTGAATCGGAGGGAGCTATTGATGTGATCGATGTAGACAGAAGAGCATTGGCAACCCCTCAAAAAGCGACTGCGCGAGCACTTCGTCAAGTCCGTTCGTTATATGGGTCCCGTAGAATCAAGAAACCGGGATTTTTTTCTTCACCTGCATTATTCTGCAGTGCGGAATAGACTGCAACAGAGGCTCGTTATACGTCCAAAAATATTTTGATTGAATTTGCGAGCCCTTGCGGTTCCTATAATCTGAAACATGTTGATACGAGCGTAGGAACTGGGTCTACTGGGCGACCGAGTCGGGTTTACCGACTTCTTGTAGACCCAACCGAGTTCTGGCGTTCGTGCAAGCTGGGTCGACGGCCGGTGGCAGAACCGTCCTGTAGTTTGAGCGAGTCGAGACGCTTCTGGTTGTCTTCGGTCACAGGGTCGACCTCATCGACGCGGGAAAGCGAGGCGACATGGCTGCGGGGCGCATCTGCCGAGCCGTTGACTTCTCTCTGCTGGTCCGCCTTTTCGCTCAAAGCAGCCCATTTGCGCTCTCGGAGGGCCTCTCTAGCAGCGGCGCTATTCTGCTGTTCCGTGTAGTCATGAGAGCAGTCGTCGAAAAGCTGAGGGTTAATCTCCATAAAGAGCTTCATAGCGTTATACACCATGCCATGGATTGTCCTAGAGACTGCGGTTAGAAGATGCTTTTCAGTCAAGTGCAGATGCCATGGTTGTACCTATTCCAATGACCCTTGGAGTTCTCGTAGAGAGGCGCAAACATGATTGGGAGAATAATTTCCACATTGTCGCTAACAAGGTTGCAAAAGTATTCGTTGTTCCAGAAGTACAATGCGCGCTCGGCGACTTGGAAATGTGGGCTGGCCACAGACTTGGCCAACTGGTGGAAGAGAGGCTCTTGAACCTTGGCGAACTCGGCAGGGTCCATGACCTCGAAGATGTCCTCGACTTCGTTCAGGAACATGACTTCCTTGGTGCTGTTGACCTTGGGCCAGTAGCGCAGCAATCCAAGAACAACCTGGTGTCAAGTTAGCATATTTCGGCAATGCGCAGTCCACACGATTACATACATCTTCTGTAAGCGACGCATCCTTCTCCAAGAACTGGACGATACAGTAGGCGAGCTGAGGGTGGTACATGCTCAAGCTCTTGGGCTTGTGGAGAGGCAGCAACACTCGGGTGAGGAAGATCTTGTGCTCTTCCTTGAGGGGAAGAGCAAAACCGTTGATGATGGAACCAAGAATCTCCAGGAGTTCGGCAATACCGTTGAAGCGCTCGGTCTCGTAGGTGAATTGGAAGAATACGTTGTTGATGGATCGTCGGATAAAGGAACGCAGGTTCAAGAACTTGCCGTAGATACGGTGGAGAGTGGTCTTGAGGAAATCACGCTCACGGGGGTCCTCGGAATCGAAGAGCTCGAGCAGCTGCAAAACAAAGCTGTGGTCAATGTAGGCCTTGGCAATGTTGGTGTTGAAGTCCTGGCTTTCGATAAAGCGCAGGAAGAATTCGTAGACGACCTGGATATGGGGCCAAGCAACCTCCAGGACGGGCTCATCCTCCTCTGGATCGAAGGCCTCGCCCTGGGGGTTCATGGGTGGAGGAATGGGTCGGAAAAGGTTCTTGGCAAACATGTCGACAACCTTGGGGTACATGGGCTCGGTGATGACTTGGCGGTTGTTGGCCACGTAGTCGAGAAGCTCGTGAAGTGCGAGTCGCTTGATCTCCTTGGACTTCATGTCACCACTGGCGTCGTTAAAGTCAAAGATGACATTGCACTGATCGATCTTCTGCATGAAGAGCTCCTGCCGCCTGTTAGGCGGCACCTCGTGGAATCCAGGCAGTTTCTCGAGCTCACGGTGAGCCGAGATGTCAAAGCGAGACGAGTGCTGTCGTTTGGGCGTACGGAGACCCTCGGGAATCGCGTCTCGGTTGTCGATTCCCCTATGAATCAGGAGCGATTTCTGGCCGGCCTTGGGGGGTGCAAGGTCGTGTGGCATCGTCTCGGCGGCCCCTGGGGGAGGAACATGCTGTGGGATCAAAAGTCAGTGTCTGAGTCCGGGGAATGGGCGGGGTTCATCATGGACATACACCTGGCGTCGGGCTGATGATGACAGTTGGGGGCAGCCGGGAGCTGGAGCTGCCGCCATTGGGGCTCGAGGCGCCTCCGAACCGATCAGGGGTGGCACCAGCCTGAGTGACATTGGAGAGGTTGGAGGGCTGAGAGGCACTCCCGTGATCGCTGCCGGAGCCCGAAGGCAGAGGCTTGTTGCGGATATCGTTGAGCGTCGACGTCGAGGATGAGGGCGTCAAGACGGGCGACTGGTTGGAGTCCCGTGATGAGGGAGAGGCGGTGCCATCCTTGGAATCCTTGTTCTTCTTAGAAGACTTGCTGGAATCCTTCCCGCGCGAAAGCTGGATATGAAGACAACGACGTTAGCAGGGGCCGAGGGAGGGGCTAGAGCCAAGCAAGACTTACGACTCTCTGACTGAAGCGCTTCATCTTGCCGGACAACGGTGAACTTGTAGGTGGGGTGGACTATTCAGATGGCCGCTACTCGGCTCGAGGATGGCGGTGGGGCAGCAGGGCAACGACGTCAGGGGCTCGCAGGTGACAACAGAACGACGGCGGCGGCGGAAGGAATGCAGGCGTTATGGCAGAATCGCGGACGGAAGACGTCGTGGGAGATGGGCAGACGCGGGGATCGTCGCGGGCAGGCGATTTGGGGATGAGGGGGCCAGCCTGGCGAGATGGCGGATTGAGTCGGGGGCCCGGGCCAGACAGGACGGGACGCGGCTGAGGCGGGTTTGGAAGCTGGAGCTGGGCAGCTAGGGCGAGGCGGCGAGGCGAGGGGCCGGAGCAGAGAAAGGGAGAAGTCGTCGAGCAGAGAGCAGTATCGCGGCGTGGCCTCCCACGAAGGCGAACAAGGATGGAGAAGCACTGAACCAGCCAGGGCTCGGGTGTCGGGATATTATGGAGTGCTGCTGGGCTGGACAAGTGCAGTGCGGTGCGGTGCGGTGCGGTGCGGGATGGTTCCTTGCGCTGGCGCTGGCGCGGGCACTGGCGCAGGAGGACGGGGGTTGCTGCGGAGGTGCTGCGCTGCTGATGCTGGCGAATACTGTGTCTCTTGAGGATGTAGGGGGGGGGGGACGGGTGGGGGAGAGAGAGGGGCGGGGGGGAGGGAGGGGGG